>WNWK01003657.1:20000-50000 GCA_009830355.1 Cherax destructor
AGACACAATCACCTTGCTAACTATCATTAGAGACAGTCACTTTGCTAACCACCAGTAGACACAGTCACTTTGCTAACCACCAGTAGACACAATCACCTTGCTAACTATCATTAGAGACAGTCACTTTGCTAACCACCAGTAGACACAATCACCTTGCTAACTATCATTAGAGACAGTCACCTTGCTAACCACCAGTAGACACAGTCCCCTTGATAACCAGCAGTAGACACAGTCACCTTGTTAATCACCAGAAGACACAGTCACCTTGCTAACTATCAGTAGACACAGTCACCTTGCTAACCACCAGTAGACACAGTCACCTTGCTAACCAGCAGTAGACACAGTCACCTTGTTAACCACCAGTAGACACAGTCACCTTGCTAACCAGCAGTAGACACAGTCACCTTGTTAACCACCAGTAGACACAGTCACCTTGCTAACTATCAGTAGACACAGTCACCTTGCTAACCAGCAGTAGACACAGTCACCTTGTTAACCACCAGTAGACACAGTCACCTTGCTAACCACCAGTAGACACAGTCACCTTGTTAACCACCAGTAGACACAGTCACCTTGCTAACTATCAGTAGACACAGTCACCTTGCTAACCACCAGTAGACACAGTCACCTTGTTAACCACCAGTAGACACAGTCACCTTGCTAACTATCAGTAGACACAGTCACCTTGCTAACCAGCAGTAGACACAGTCACCTTGTTAACCACCAGTAGACACAGTCACCTTGTTAACCACCAGTAGACACAGTCACCTTGCTAACTATCAGTAGACACAGTCACCTTGCTAACCAGCAGTAGACACAGTCACCTTGTTAACCACCAGTAGACACAGTCACCTTGCTAACTATCAGTAGACACAGTCACCTTGTTAACCACCAGTAGACACAGTCACCTTGTTAACCACCAGTAGACACAGTCACCTTGCTAACTATCAGTAGACACAGTCACCTCCATCACACTTTTATTTATTTATTTTCCTCTGGTTGCAATGAGCATGTTATTGCAATGAGCATGTTATTGCAATGAACATGTTATTCGAGTCATTATGTGAGTCCGGTGCCGTCATTGATGACACTGAATCAGCAATGATCAAGGAGTCCAGCTCAGTGCCGCAAGTTACCTTCAGTGACATTGTGATAGAATGTGCTTCATTCTGCAGTGTAAAAAGCTCAGTTGTTGATCATGTCTACCTCAACGTGGATGTTATGAATCTTATCTAGAAGTGAGCTCAACGAAGCAGACACTGGAGCGGTGGTCTGGCACTGCAGACACTGAAGCGGTGGTCTGGCACTGCAGACACTGGAGCGGTGGTCTGGCACTGCAGACACTGGAGCGGTGGTCTGGCATTGCAGACACTGGAGCGGTGGTATGGCACTGCAGACACTGGAGCGGTGGTCTGGCACTGCTAACACTGGAGCGGTGGTCTGGCACTGCAGACACTGGAGCGGTGGTCTGGCACTGCAGACACTGGAGCGGTGGTCTGGCACTGCAGACACTGGAGCGGTGGTCTGGCACTGCAGACACTGGAGCGGTGGTCTGGCACTGCAAACACTGGAGCGTTGGCCTGGCACTGCAGACACTGGAGCGGTGGTCTGGCACTGCAGACACTGGAGCGGTGGTCTGGCATTGCAGACACTGGAGCGGTGGTCTGGCACTGCAGACACTGGAGCGGTGGTCTGGCACTGCAGACACTGGAGCGGTGGTCTGGCACTGCAGACACTGGAGCGGTGGTCTGGCATTGCAGACACTGGAGCGTTGGCTTGGCACTGCAGACACTGGAGAGGTGGTCTGGCACTGCAGACACTGGAGCGGTGGTCTGGCACTGCAGACACTGGAACGTTGGTCTGGGACTGCAGACACTGGAGCGGTGGTCTGGCACTGCAGAAACTGGAGCGGTGGTCTGGCACTGCAGACACTGGAGCGGTGGTCTGGCATTGCAGACATTGGAGCGGTGGTCTGGCACTGCAGACACTGGAGCGGTGGTCTGGCACTGCAGACACTGGAGCGTGCTGGTGCATGGCGGGGACTGCAGACACTGGAGCGGTGGTCTGGCTCTGCAGACACTGGAGCGGTGGTCTGGCACTGCAGACACTGGAGCGGTGGTCTGGCATTGCAGACACTGGAGCGGTGGCCTGGCACTGCAGACACTGGAGCGGTGGTCTGGCACTGCAGACACTGGAGCGGTGGCCTGGCACTGCAGACATTGGAGCGGTGGTCTGGCACTGCAGACACTGGAGCGGTGGCCTGGCACTGCAGACACTGGAGCGGTGGCCTGGCACTGCTGACACTGGAGCGGTGGCCTGGCACTGCAGACACTGGAGCGGTGGCCTGGCACTGCAGATACTGGAGCGGTGATCTGGCACTGCAGATACTGGAGCGGTGGCCTGGCACTGCAGACACTGGAGCGGTGGCCTGGCACTGCAGATACTTGAGTGGTGGCCTGGCACTGCAGACACTGGAGCGGTGGCCTGGCACTGAAGACACTGGAGCGGTGGTCTGGCACTCTGCCCTATTCCACCTCGATTCCCGGCACTCTCGAAAAAAAAGAACTGCTGTTTATCCCTATTTGGGAGAGCATTACAAAAGGTGAGTCAGTCGAAGAGGCAGAATGGTGGTTCTTAACTAACCATTATTGCAGGCTCGACACACCTCTCTGAAAACCAATTAGTGAGGGAGGGCGGCACTCAGCGCTGTGTGACGCCGTGTTGAGTCTTATGTCACGTCCTCCACGGCCAAATCATTTCATGGTGTTATAGCATTCTGATAAGCATAATTGCTGCCTCCGCTGTCCGCACGCTCCTTTATCCGGACACTGTTGCGCTTAACCGGATCATAGAAGGGAAAAATCAGGTGTGTTGGGGGGCAGGTGCTTTTTGTTTTGTTTTTCGTCAGTGTTTGAAGATATCCTGTTTTAATGAGTGTTTTGTGTGTGTGTGTGTGTGTGTGTGTGTGTGTGTTTGTGTGTGTGTGTGTGTGTGTGTGTGTGTGCGCAACTAATCAGCAGGTAATGCAGGGATCCGTGATGCTTGCACCAGGCAGGGACAGCCTGCTGGGTCTGTATGCACCGCTGGTAATCTTGCAGCAAAAAACACCTGTTTGTGTTTTTTGCTGCTGTTGGTTATGAACATGTGAACACCTGTGAGTGCAGGTGTTATGCTGCTGCCCCTATGAACACCTGTGTGTGTGTAGCTGTGCTGCTACAGCACCTGTGTGTGTGCAGGTGTGCTGCTGCAGCACCTGTGAGTGTGCAGGTGTGCTGCTGCAGCACCTGTGTGTGTGTGCAGGTGTGGTGCTGCAGCACCTGTGAGTGTGCAGGAGTGCTGCTGCAGCACCTGTGCGTGTGTGTGCGCAGGTGTGCTGCTGCAGCACCTATGTGTGTGTGTGCGCAGGTGTGCTGCTGCAGCACCTGTGTGTGTGTGCGCAGGTGTGCTGCTGCAGCACCTATGTGTGTGCAGGTGTGCTGCTGCAGCACCTATGTGTGTGTGTGCGCAGGAGTGCTGCTGCAGCACCTGTGTGTGTGTGCGCAGGTGTGCTGCTGCAGCACCTATGTGTGTGCAGGTGTGCTGCTGCAGCACCTATGTGTGTGTGTGCGCAGGAGTGCTGCTGCAGCACCTGTGTGTGTGTGTCGCAGGTGTGCTGCTGCAGCACCTGTGTGTGTGTGCGCAGGTGTGCTGCTGCAGCACCTATGTGTGTGCAGGTGTGCTGCTGCAGCACCTATGTGTGTGCAGGTGTGCTGCTGCAGCACCTGTGTGTGTGTGTGCGCAGGAGTGCTGCTGCAGCACCTGTGTGTGCAGGTGTGCTGCTGCAGCACCTATGTGTGTGCAGGTGTGCTGCTGCAGCACCTATGTGTATGCAGGAGTGCTGCTGCAGCATCTGTGTGTGCAGGTGTGCTGCTGCAGCAACTGTGTGTGTGCAGGTGTGCTGTTGCAGCACCTATGTGTATGCAGGTGTGCTGCTGCAGCACCTGTACTCACCTCACCTAATTGTGGTTGCAGGGGTCGAGACATAGCTCCTGGCCCCGCCTCTTCACTGGCCGCTACTGGGTCACTCTCCCTGCGCCATGAGCTTTATCATACCTCTTCTTAAAGCTATGTATGGAACCTGCCTCCACTACATCGCTTCCCAAGCTATTCCACTTCCCGACCACTCTGTGACTGAAGAAATACTTCCTAACATCCCTATGATTCATCTGAGTCTTCAACTTCCAACTGTGTCCCCTTGTTGCTGTGTCCCATCTCTGGAACATTCTGTCTCTGTCCATCTTGTCAATTCCTCTCAGTATTTTATATGTCGTTATCATGTCCCCCCTATCTCTCCTGTCCTCCAGTGTCGTCAGGTCGATTTGCCTTAACCTCTCCTCGTAGGACATACCCCTTAGCTCCGGGACTAGTCTTGTTGCAAACCTTTGCACTTTCTCTAACTTCTTTACGTGCTTGGCTAGATGTGGGTTCCAAACTGGTGCTGCATACTCCAGTATGGGCCTAACGTACACAGTGTACAGGGTCCTGAACGATTCTTTATTAAGATGGCGGAATGCTGTTCTTAGGTTTGCTAGGCGCCCGTATGATGCAGCAGTTATTTGGTTGATGTGCGCCTCAGGAGATGTGCCTGGTGTTATACTCACCCCAAGATCTTTTCCCTTGATTGAGGTTTGTAGTCTCTGGCCCCCTAGACTGTACTCTGTCTGCGGTCGTCTTTGCCCTTTCCCAATCTTCATGACTTTGCACTTGGTGGGGTTGAACTCCAGATCCCTTTGTAGTTCTGCCTGGTCCTCGTCCGATTGAATTCTTCTCATCAACTTCACATCATCTGCAAACAGGGACACTTCGGAGTCTATTCCTTCCGTCATGTCGTTCACAAATACCAGAAACAGCACCGGTCCTAGGACTGACCCCTGACTCGTCACCGGCGCCCACTCTGACACCTCGCCAGAAGACAGGTATTCCCTGATCCATTGTAGTGCCTTCCCTGTTATCCCTGCCTGGTCCTCCAGCTTCTGCACTAATCTCTTGTGTGGGACTGTGTCAAACGCCTACTTACAGTCCAAGAATATGCAATCTACCCACTCCTCTCTCTCTTGTCTTACTGCTGTCACCCTGTCATAGAACTCCAGTAGGTTTGTGTGCAGGTGTGCTGCTGCAGCACCTGTGTGTGTTCAGGTGTGGTTCTGCAGCACCTGCAGATGTGCAGGTGTGCTGCTACAGCACCTGTGTGTGTGCAGGTGTGCTGCTGTAGCACCTGTGTGTGTTCTGGTGTGGTACTGCAGCACCTGTGTGTGTGGGCAGGTGTGGTGCTTCTGCACTGTGTGTGTGCAGGTGTGGTAATCTGCACTGTGTGCAGGTGTGGTGCTGCAGCACCTGTGTGTGCAGGTGTTGTGCTGATGCACCTGTGTGTTTGCAGGTGTGGTGCTGCAGCACTTGTGTGTCAGATGTGGTGCTGCAGCACCTGTGTGTATACAAGTGTGCTGCTGTAGCACCTGTGTGTATGCAAGTGTGCTGCTGTAGCACCTGTGTGTGTCAGATGTGGTGCTGCAGACCTCTGTGTGTGTGCAGGTGTGGTGCTGCAGCACCTGTGCAGGTGTGGTGCTGCACACTGTGTCAGGTGCTGCTGCAGCACCTGTGAACGTCTCACACATCTGTAGGTGCCCAAAGACTATTCCGCTGGGTTCAGCGCCCCCGCGGCTCGTCCCAGACCAGGTGGCCTGGTTGCTGGGCTGATCAACCAGGCTGTTGGTGCTAGCCTCACGCAGTCCACCACAACCTAAACCAAAACCACCATCACCATCAGCAACAACAACAACAACAAATACTAATAGCTTCACCAACACAACTACCATCACTGTAACAACAACTATCACCACTACTACTGCCACCACAACTACCACCACCACTACTACCACCACCACAACTACCACCACCACTACTACCGCCACCACAACTACCACCACCACTACTGCCACCACCACAACTACCACCACCACTACTACCACCACCACAACTACCACCACCACTACTGCCACCACCATAACTACCACCACCACAACTACCACCACCACAACTACCACCACCACTACTACCGCCACCACAACTACCACCACCACTACTGCCACCACCACAACTACCACCACCACTACTACCACCACCACAACTACCACCACCACTACTGCCACCACCACTACTACCACCACCACAACTACCACCACCACTACTACCACCACCACAACTACCACCACCACTACTACCACCACCACAACTACCACCACCACTACTACCACCACCACAACTACCACCACCACTACTACCACCACCACAACTACCACCACCACTACTACCACCACCACTACTACCACCACCACAACTACCACCACCACTACTGCCACCACCACAACTACCACCACCACAACTACCACCACCACTACTACCACCACCACAACTACCACCACCACTACTACCACCACCACAACTACCACCACCACTACTACCACCACCACAACTACCACCACCACTACTACCACCACCACAACTACCACCACCACAACTACCACCACCACTACTACCACCACCACAACTACCACCACCACTACTACCACCACCACAACCACACTCCACTACTACCACCACCACAACTACCACCACCACTACTACCACCACCACAACTACCACCACCACAACTACCACCACTACTACTACCACCACCACAACTGCCACCACCACTACTACCACCACCACAACTACCACCTCCACTACTACCACCACTACTACTACCACCACCACAACTACCACCACCACTACTACCACCACCACAACTACCACCACTACTACTACCACCACCACAACTACCACCACCACTACTACCATCACCACAACTACTACCTCCACTACTACCAGCACCATAACTACCACCACCACAACTACCACCACCACTACTACCACCACCACAACTACCACCACCACTACTACCACCACCACAACTACCACCACCACAACTACCACCACCATTACTACCACCACCACTACTACCACCACCACAAACTACCACCTCCACTACTACCACCACTACTACTACCACCACCACAACTACCACCACCACTACTACCACCATTACAACTACCACCACTACTACTACCACCACCACAACTACCACCACCACTACTACCACCACCCAACCACTCACTACCCACTCTTACCACTCACTACCACCACCACTACTACCACCACCACAACTACCACCACCACTACTACCACCACCACAACTACCACCACCACTACTACCACCACCACACTACCACCACCACCTTACTACCACCACCACAACTACCACCTCCACTACTACCACCACCACTACCACCACCACTACTACCACCACCACTACTACCACCACCACAACTACCACCACCACTACTACCACCACCACAACTACCACCTCCACTACTACTACCACCACAACTACCACCACCATTACTACCACCACCACAACTACCACCTCCACTACTACTCCACCACAATTTTACCAAAACCCACCATTACTACCCACCACCTCAACTACCAACCTCCATTTTATACTGACCACTGTGACCCAAATGGACCCAATTAGTGGGACAGACATTTTGCTTGAGTGAATCCGCAGTTATAGACCCGTATGTATGTGGACCCTCTTATTTGTAGTGACCCATGACGCTTACCTTGTTTGTAGTGACCCATGACGCTTACCTTGCTTGTAGTGACCCATGACGCTTACCTTGCTCTGTAGTGACCCTTGAAACTTACCTTGTTTCTAGTGACCCATGATGCTTACCTTGTTTGTAGAGACTTTGAAGCTTAACATGGATTGTATTAATCAACCAGGCTGTGGCTACCAGGCTGAGACACAACAAAAAATATCGAAACCCCTCAAAGCTTGATTTAATTATATTTCTCAACCATAGACTTTGCTTGATACAACTTTCTCGGCTTTTTGAAAACCATCTTTATGGTTTAAGTTTCTGACATGTATAAACAGAGCATTAGACTCTTGTTCAGTTCTAATGTTATATTTATGTTGTTGTAATCTTAGTTCAAGACTTTTCACACTTTGATCTTAATAAAGTTTATTGCATTTTTTATAAGGAATCTTGTAGTGATTTTGAAATTTTGAATCAAGTTATTTTTACTGTATCAAGATTTTTAAATAAAACTTTGATTTGGATGTCATTTTTTGAGTTGTAAAAAGTATTTCTAGCTATTTTAATATGAATATTGGTTTAGGATTATACAAATCAGATTCATTTATAATTAATAAGATTTGGATAGAGTTTAAGCTATGTTTGACAAGTCGTTGACCATCTCACCCACAACACCATAAAGGGACTGATGAGGTGTCGGATGTTGACTGTGAGGTGTTATCTCGGCCTTATAAGCCTTCAGCTGTTTTGTTATCTTTATAGTTCCTTGATAATGTGAGAAATCACGAAAGCCCTTGGAAGTTCACTATTTTTTTCACACTAGTTGTTTTACGTATTGTGATATCACCTGTTCACTGCGATTTTATTGAGTGTGTGTATATATTTTTTTATATATATATATATATATATATATATATATATATATATATATATATATATATATATGTATATGTATATAAAGTACCCCAGAACAGAACATTTAAATGGACAAAGAGCACATTCATTCCCTTTCTCTTATTAATTAAAAAGGTTACAAAGAATAATAGCAATCCATATACATAATATCTACTGAGAAACGTACTTTATTAAGTCACATGACCTGTTCTAAACGGCTAGAAAAAGCTTGGGGCAGACTATCATAGCTTCTAATTTCATATTTCTTGAATTCTCTAAACCCTATTACCCCATATGGGGGGGATGGGGATGGCGGTTGTGCCTGGTGTAACACCAGCCGCTGGAGATACCAAGAGAGCCAGCAGCAGCAACTACACCTCCACTGCGCTATTATGAGAAAAAACTTCCCCTCACTCCAGTTGCTGCCTTGCAACATTGCATAGCTCCTGATGACGCACTGAGAAGTGTGAAAGTACTTGAGCTAAAGATTTTCACCCTAGTGGTTTGTCTTGCATAGTTAAGATCGTCCTGTCTGTGATTGTTTGCATATATATATATATATATATATATATATATATATATATATATATATATATATATATATATATATATATATATATATATATATATATATATTATATATATATATATATATATATATATATATATATATATATATATATATATATATATATATATATATATATATATATATATTATATATATATATATATATATATAAATATATATATATATATATATATATATATATATATATGCGCGATTTTTACTTAAATAGCAACGCTCTTCTTGCCGAATAAGGCAAACAAAAATTTGTGTATGACTATTTCGCAAAAGTCATTCTAAACCTAACGAAAAAAAATATATTTCATTGTGTAAGTCTATTATTAAATTCTTGTAAACTTATCTAAAATATATTTAGTTGGGTAAGGCTAATTTAAATTGCGCTTGTTATAATAAGGTTAAGTAAGTTTTCTAAGGTTCTTTTAGTATAAAATAATTAATTTTTACATTAACATAAATGAAAAAAAATATATCTTTAAATGTACAAGATAAATTTTTAGAAAGGACCTAATTTTAAATGAGTTCTTGCTAAATGACCAATTTTACCTCTTCGGCACGATTTATATATATATATATATATATATATATATATATATATATATATATAATGAATTTTTATTTCATTCATTTATTGTATCACATTTAATAAAAATTTGGATTAGTTTTATTAATATAAAAATAATAATAATATTTATAATTATAATAAGATTAATAATGTTAATAGGGATTGATTATCAAAGGGAAGTTGGGAAGAGGGATTTCCCCTTAATGGTGTTGAAATACACAAGGGGTTTGCGCCCCTCCCTGATGCTTCCCCTGGGGGAGAAGGACGCCCAGGGGCAGGGGGGAATTTAAGGAACCAAGAGGTGTTTGGGAGTGGTTTAATGGGTAAGGGAGGCTAAGGGGTCAGCCAGGGAAAGTAAGGGAAGTGGCGACAGATGGGGGAGGTGGTGGTGGTAGTGGTGGTAGTAGTGAGTGGTAGTAGTAGTGGTAGTGGTGGTGAAAGTGGTGGTGGTAGTGGTGGTGGTGGATGGTGGTGGTGGTAGTGGGTGTGGTGGTGGAAGTGGTTTTGGTGGTGGTAGTGGTTGTGGTGGTGGTGATAGTGGTGGTGGTGATAGTGGTGGTGGTAAGTGGTGGTGGTGATAGTGGTGGTGGTGGTGGTAGTGGTTGTGGTGGTGGTGATAGTGGTGATGGTGGTGGTGGTGATAATGGTAGTGGTGGTGGTGGTGGTGGTAGTGGTTGTGGTGGTGGTGATAGTGGTGGTTGTGATAGTGGTGGTGGTAGTGGTTGTGGTGGTGGTGATAGTGGTGGTGGTGGTGATAGTGGTGGTGGTGGTGATAGTGGTGGTGATGGTGGTGATAATGGTAGTGGTGGTGGTGGTAGTAGTTTTGGTGGTGGTGATGATAGTGGTGGCTGTGGTGGTGGTGGAAAATGAGTAGGAAGGGCAAGGGAAAGAAGAGAATGAGGAAAAGAAGGATAAGGAAGGAGATGAGTAGAAAAATAAGGAGAAGGAGGAGGAGGAGAGGAGAAAGATGAGAATAAGGAAGAGGTTGAGGAAAAGCAGGAGAGGAGGAAAGAGATAAAGATGAATAAGAAAGTGAGCAGGAGAAAAGGGAAAAGAATAGGAGGACGAGGATGCACTAAGAGTGAATAATAAGGTGTTATCAGGGAGAGTAAGAAAGAGTAAGGGGGGTAAACACTCTTGACTGCCTCACTCAACACACTGATGCCAGATAAAACACTCACAGTGTACCAGCCTAGAGTGGCAGGCCCGGACGGCCACGGTGAATTTTATCGTCTATTTCGGCAGCTTAATAATATCGGCCGGCGAGTAATACCTCCGAGCCGGCGATCGTTGGTAGTGATAAACACCGCCTCGTAACCATCCCCCGAGACTGGCGGTGTAATTGCTGTCGCCGGGGTCGCTAAATGATCGTTTGGGCCCAGTTGCGATGTTTGTGTGTTATTGGTGGTGACGGCGTGTCCCAGGATGGCGAATGTTGTGTTTTTTGTTACGCTTTATTTGAAGGTGTTAATGTGTGTCAGCTTAACATACAATAATGCAGGGCAATTGTTTGTTGTTGTTTCTGTTTTTGTTTCTGCTTCTGCTGCTGCTCCTGTTGCTGTTGTTGCTGCTTTTGCTGCTACTGCTGCTGCTGTTGTGTAGTATGTGAGGTAGAAGGCTTCAGACACACACATGTTACTACACAACAGCTCTGTACTATTGCTCTGGTCAAACACACGTTGTGAACTTCGTCTTATATAATTGCTCATCCTCGAAGGTGGACCTTCAAGTACTGGGTTGAAATGTCTTCTTCCTTCACCTTTCCATTTTTATTTCCTTCGAATTTTCAACACTGGTGTACGGTAGTTCGACTAAGATGCCCTATGATCAAGCTTGTAGAACCATTCCGGAATTCCTGGAATAGTTCTGATAACGCTCAAAAGCCTCTGCTGCTTGGCTCCTAAAATTCCCAAAAATGTGCCTCGTCAAATCACGTAAGATAAATTCGAGTCTTAATCTTCTGAACGACCTTTAATATCTAAAGGTTGAAGCATCTTACAGGTAAGATCGCACTCGTTAAGTTAACCTGTGGGAAAATTTTCCCACAGACCGGGCCGCGGGGGCGTTGACCCCCATAACCCTCTCCAGGTATACTAAATTACTTAAAAACTGGGCTACCACCAATATTCATTTTGGCTAGTTCGTGTAGTATAACTGTCTATTTGCGATATCAAATACGGAGTTTAGATCAAGAAATACAGTTCTGCAACTTTTCCTCTCATGAAACCGTAGAGATGAGGGGAAAGTTGGTGTCTAATTCTGTAGTACAGTCTGTTAAGTATCATTCTTTCAAACGTTTTACACAGACAACTAGTTAAGATCTGCTGCGTTGCTGCCAATTTACCAAATTTATAGAAAAAATATATCAATTGGACTTTCTATAAAAGCGCTGAACATGTACGAGCAGTGAAGGCTCTCTGCACATTCTCCAGTTCTGCAATATCGTCTGCCTTGAAAGGGGCTGTGGAGTACAGTCATATTCCAATCTAGAAAGAACAAGCGATTTAAAGCACATTGTTATTGACTTGCATGGCAAATTTTGAAAGTTCTAGTTATCCAGCCTATTATTTTCCTTGCTGCTGTGATTGTAACATTGTTGTGATCCTGGGATGTGAAACCTAATATTATCACTCCTTAGTCACTAGCATTAATTTTCTGCTCTATTAAGTGACTGGAGTTTTTTTCATGCTAAGCTTAAGTTATTATTTTTTAGTTTTTCCATAGAGGAGCAACTGAAAATTGTCGTGATTGTTTTCGTTTATATCAGGTGTGAGATTTGTTGAATCGTCGATGGACGTCACTGTCGTGCAAGTTCGAGTACCATCGATACTTAGCTATTAAATATGCTCTTGTCTATGTCGGATATGAGAATGAAAAGGAAACAGAGACAAATGCAGTATAATGCGATGCTTTATTTAAAACGTTTCGCCCACACAGTGGGTCTAATCACGCCACATACAGATCTGTTTGTCTCTTTACACTGTCGATATTTCATAATATTTCCTCCATGAGAATGAGAAGAGACTTGGGTGTAGTACTGTGCCTTGAGGAACACAACTCTTCATTGTAGCAATCTCTGATATCAGTTTGTTCACTGTTACTCTTAGCGTTCTGTTTGTTAGGAAGCCAGAGATGAATAGTGGACAAAAAATCAGAAGCTTCCGGAGTGGCAAGTTTCGTACCCCTTGATGGACAGTACTAATGAACACCTCCACCGCCGCCATCTCCGCCACCACTGCCGCCACCACTGCCGCCACCGCTGCCACCGCCGCCACCGCTGTTGCCACCGCCACCGCCGCCACTGCCACAACACAACACACAACAACAGCAAGAAGCGATCCCACAGTATCTAGCAGCACCCAGGGTGCGGCAGCCTCGCAGGCATGAGTACCTCGTCCGTCTTGTGTGGTGTATATCGCAGCTCATCTGAGCCTCCCTCTCTAATATGGTAATACTGTGCTAACACGCTAATGAAAGTGACTCCAGTGACAGGTCGTGGCGTCGGAAGCCTCCCCTGGGAAGCCCTGCCACTAGGGACCAGCTTCTGAACAATGGTGTAACACAGGTGACGCAAACAATCAACAATGCTCAGCTGTACTCGACCCATACGCGATTGTTTTCATGTTTATTCTCGTGTATTTCTGTCGAGTGAGCCGGTTTATTTTTATTTGCTTAGTGATGACTTCAGTGGAGGTGACTAGATGCTGGTAGAGAGATCTTGATCCAAGGAACTGGTGCTTCCTCATACTACTCAACAGAACGGAGCAAGAAAATATCGCGAAGTGTAATAATTGTGTCAGATCTGTCGTCCATAATTAACAAGCGTGACTCAAAACCACCAGGAAAACGACAGGTTGGATAAACCAGAAGAGGTTTCAAGCCACTTGTTCTCTCCAGCCTGGTTCAAGTAGGACCGAAACGTCGTTATATGTTTCAATCTCCCATGTGAGGGGATATGTGTGGGGGGGGGTGTACGTATTTGTGTATAGCCCCTTTTCACGTCGGGTGAAACTGCACCTCCGGACACTACATCCAGAACTGCAGCTCCGGACACTACATCCAGAACTGCAGCTCCGGACACTACATCCAGAACTGCAGCTCCGGACACTACATCCAGAACTGCAGCTCCGGACACTACATCCAGAACTGCAGCTCCGGACACTACATCCAGAACTGCAGCTCCGGACTACTCATCCAGAACTGCAGCTCCGGACACTACATCCAGAACTGCAGCTCCGGACACTACATCCAGAACTGCAGCTCCGGACACTACATCCAGAACTGCGGCTCCGGACACTACATCCAGAACTGCAGCTCCGGACACTACATCCAGAACTGCGGCTCCGGACACTACATCCAGAACTGCAGCTCCGGACACTACATCCAGAACTGCGCTCCGGACACTACATCCAGAACTGCGGCTCCGGACACTACATCCAGAACTGCAGCTCCGGACACTACATCCAGAACTGCGGCTCCGGACACTACATCCAGAACTGCGGCTCCGGACACTACATCCAGAACTGCGGCTCCGGACACTACATCCAGAACTGCAGCTCCGGACACTACATCCAGAACTGCGGCTCCGGACACTACATCCAGAACTGCGGCTCCGGACACTACATCCAGAACTGCAGCTCCGGACACTACATCCAGAACTGCGCCGGACACTACATCCAGAACTGCGGCTCCGGACACTACATCCAGAACTGCGGCTCCGGACACTACATCCAGAACTGCAGCTCCGGACACTACATCCAGAACTGCGGCTCCGGACACTACATCCAGAACTGCGGCTCCGGACACTACAACCAGAACTGCGGCTCCGGACACTACATCCAGAACTGCGGCTCCGGACACTACAACCAGAACTGCAGCTCCGGACACTACATCCAGAACTGCAGCTCCGGACACTACATCCAGAACTGCAGCTCCGGACACTACATCCAGAACTGCAGCTCCGGACACTACATCCAGAACTGCGCTCCGGACACTACACCAGAACTGCACTCCGCACTACATCCAGAACTGCGGCTCCGGACACTACATCCAGAACTGCGGCTCCGGACACTACATCCAGAACTGCGGCTCCGGACACTACATCCAGAACTGCGGCTCCGGACACTACATCCAGAACTGCGGCTCCGGACACTACATCCAGAACTGCGGCTCCGGACACTACATCCAGAACTGCGGCTCCGGACACTACATCCAGAACTGCGGCTCCGGACACTACATACAGAACTGCGGCTCCGGACACTACATCCAGAACTGCGGCTCCGGACACTACATCCAGAACTGCGCTCCGGACACTACATCCAGAACTGCGGCTCCGGACACTACATCCAGAACTGCGCTCCGGACACTACATCCAGAACTGCGCTCCGGACACTACATCCAGAACTGCGGCTCCGGACACTACATCCAGAACTGCGCTCCGGACACTACATCCAGAACTGCAGGGTCCGGACACTACATCCAGAACTGCGGCTCCGGACACTACATCCAGAACTGCGGCTCCGGACACTACATCCAGAACTGCGGCTCCGGACACTACATCCAGAACTGCGGCTCCGGACACTACATCCAGAACTGCAGCTCCGGACACTACATCCAGAACTGCTGCTCCGGACACTACATCCAGAACTGCAGCTCCGGACACTACAACCAGAACTGCAGCTCCGGACACTACATCCAGAACTGCGGCTCCGGACACTACAACCAGAACTGCGCTCCGGACACTACATCCAGAACTTTTAACTCCTCCGGACACTACATCCAGACTAGCAGTTGATCAGTCTCATCCTGAAGACAGTTCCACTTACTAAGACAACATCTGCGTGATTCTCTCATTTAGAAAGTCGTCACACATCCAGAATAGTCGAGTTCCGAACTATTATATTATGAACTGGTACTACAATAATCAAATTACTTATATTATTATATTAGAATGAGGTGCACTACATATCCAGAACTGTAGCTCGGACACTAGTATCCAGTAACTGTAGTAGTAGGACATAACAGAATGGAGTGCTAGCATAATAGAACTGCAGTGGACACTAATCCAGAACTTAGGAAATCCAGTGGGCTCCTGGACACTAGGAGGCAACCAGAACTGCAGGCTGGACACTACATCCAATGATCCGGACACTACTTCAGAACCGCGCCCGCCTCATCGAAAGAGCGCATACACTATGAACTGCAGTCCGAACTACATCCCCGCAGGACACTACATCCAGAACTGCAGCTCCGACACTACATCCAGAACTGGGGGCCGGCTCTCCGATCCCACACATCCGAACTGCGCCCGACACTACATACTGTAGAACGAGTCCGGAACTACATCCAAATGACACTACAACAGAACGTGCTCCGGAACTACATCCAGAACGCAGCTCCGGACTACATCCAGAACTGGAGCTCCGGACACTACATCCAGAACTGCACTCCGGAACACTACATCCAGAACTGCGGCTCCGACACTACATCCAGAACTGCGGTTCGACACCATTCAGAACTGTAGCTCCGACACTACATTCAGAACTGGCTCCGACACTAAAGAACTGCGGCTCCGGACACTACATCCAGAACTGCGGCTTCTTCATTTAGAAAAGTTGTCTCACTCGCTGATATAAGTTTTTCTGAGTTCATATTTATTATTATTATTATTATTATTATTATTATTATTATTATTATTATTATTATTATTATTATTATTATTATGAGTAGTTGAAGTAGGATTGTAGTGGTTCTAATATTAGTCGTAGTGGTAGTAGTAGTGGTAGCAGTAGTAGTAGTAGTAGTAGTAGTAGTAGTAGTAGTAGTAGTAGTAGTAGTAGTAGTAGTAGTAGTAGTAGTAGTAGTAGTAGTAGTAGTAGTAGTAGTGGTACATTAAAGTGGGGAGCACTAAAATCTTAGGGGGTCACACAGTGCCTGAGGAATAGGAGGCAATCAGACTTGTTCCAAGGACATGGAGGGCAGCTACAAATTCCTTGGATCAAGAGCCTTCTACCTTCATCCAGGCGCCGTTCATGTGGGACGTACGTATACGCTGTATGTGCTAATGAACGTACGTAATTTACGTTGTTCTGCTGAGGAACGTTCATTATTTTACGTCTCAGCTTAACAACAATGTTATTGCTTCTCATTATCATGCAGTGAGTGGTGGAGGCTCGATCCTCCGCCCTGTAATCGCGAGTCCCGACAGATTACAATATAGTTTAGAAAACAGAATATGGGAGGAATAACATGTAATAAACAAGAACTTAAACAACGAAGGAAGTGACGTCAGTGATGGTTCTATTCGAGCACCCGATAGACGTCATTCCTGAGAGATGTCAGGAGAGACGTCACAGCTGCAGGACCTACAGACGTCTACTTTCCCTATAGAATACAACATGTCCTGCTGGGAACACCTCAAAGTACTTCTTGAGACAGTCTGTGGAATGCGTTCTCTAGGTCGGAGAAAGAAGAGACGTTCTGATCACCTATTCATGGGAAAAAATACTCGAGGGTTTAAGTTCTCAAACCCGCACACTGCCATAACAGTTCACCAGAGTGGGAGACGTGGGAGAAAGTGTAGAATCCACCCAGGAAGAAAAGCATGGGCGCAACAGAGAGCACTGGAGAAAACTGTGTCAACACCCGTGGACCAGGACTCTTCAGCCTCCTACCAGCAGATAAAAGAAACGTTGTGGGGGAAAAACCACTTATGTACAGTTCTGGTAACGTTTTGCCAGTAGTGGCAAAACGTTTCCAGGAGAAGGAAATGTTGCCGGAACACGTGTAGAAGTTTTCAAGAGGAAATTGGACCACTATCCAATGAACGTGTTTGATCAGCAAGACTGTGATGCCTGTTGTGGGCTGCTAGCAGCAACGGCCTGGGTGATCAGAGAATCAAAAAGAAAACCTGGTTTCAGTCCCTCAGTCTGTCTCTGACTTTGGCTCTGACACCGACTCAACGTGAGTGTGTCCGTACGTCCGTCCGACCATCCTTGAAGCCCCCCGGCTCCTCCCTCAGTCCGTCCGTCCGACCATCCTTGAAGCCCCCCCGGCTCCTCCCTCAGTCCGTCCGTCCGACCATCCTTGAAGCCCCCGGCTCCTCCCTCAGTCCGACCATCCGCCTCTCCGTCTGTGTTCGTGAGAGTCGCCTAAACTCGGGTGTTTAACCTTAATAACACACACCTCAAAACATCGACAACTGAATCGCCTAATTCACCGTCCTTGGTCCCTTGTTTTCAATTTATATTCGCATGACCTGCTGTTGGTCACAACAGCAGGTCATGACCTTCTGTTGGCCACCACAGGTCATAAGCTTCCTGTTGGTCACCACAGGTCACGACCCATGCAAGTTTAACGCTGCTATTTGATAAAATCAACTAAATGCACTATCCGAGACAGGTATCCCCGAATTGGATAACCCTAGTCCTCTCTACCACAACGCACGCGATTGGAATAGTGCAGAGTGCGGCATAAGTTTGTAGAGCAGCTTAATATTATCACTGAGAGACAAATATTGAGAGACAGTCGCGTCATCATATGGACACTAACGTCCAAATTTCTTCTGTAAAAAAATGATAAATTAGGACCTTTCACAGCCCAAATGTCTTTAAACTTTCCCCTAAGAAACACCAGGTTTGAAGCCAAACTGACGAGACATTCTCTCGTTATCTCAAGGAGACCAATGTCCTAAAATGCACATGCATATTAAGCTTGAAGCAGCTTAGACGTTGCATTATCAGCTTATCAGCGTTGAAGGTAATTGAATGCGACACTAAAAAATTTTTGGATAAACAGTAGTGTTTCAATTTTCTCAATTTCTTCCTCCCCCCCAAAAAAAAGCAGATTGGAAAATAAAGTCAAAATCAATCCAAACTTTTCACCAATATTGAACAGCTCTAAACAAGTAAGACTGACCAGCTCTAAACAAGTAAGACTGACCAGCTCTAAACAAGTAAGACTGACCAGCTCTAAGCAAGTGAGTAAGTAAGCTTTATCTAAGCCTATTATACGTAATATATTTTTTTACACTGGTCTTAAAGTCACACAGGTGTTATCGACACATAAAAAACCAGTAAGTTCACATAATCCAGAATAACCAGATAAAGTTCAACACTGTGACTTATTTCTGATCAGAAGAAACTATCTCCGGTTATTCTGATCAGAAGAAACTATCTCCGGTTATTTCTGATCAGAAGAAACTATCTCCGGTTATTTCTGATCAGAAGAAACTATCCTCTCTGGAAAGGTTATTTCTGATCAGAAGAAACTATCTCCGGTTATTTCTGATCAGAAGAAACTATCTCCGGTTATTTCTGATCAGAAGAAACTATCTCCGGTTATTTCTGATCAGAAGAAACTATCTCCGGTTATCTCTGATCAGAAGAAACTATCTCCGGTTATTTCTGATCAGAAGAAACTATCTCCGGTTATTTCTGATCAGAAGAAACTATCTCCGGTTATTTCTGATCAGAAGAAACTATCTCCGGTTATTTCTGATCAGAAGAAACTATCTCCGGTTATTTCTGATCAGAAGAAACTATCTCCGGTTATCTCGCAGAAACCAGTTTGATTAATAAAATTAGGACGCGATGACTCACAGAAGCTGACATCAAGAAATTGCTTCCCCCCCGAGGAAAACACGTCGACACTAAAAGTTTGAAGCCGACCAGAAGATACGTTCTCCAGCTATGGCTCAGGATCCAAGAAAATTTGTTGTGCCTACACAGCCTAAACCCATGAAATGTTCCATCCATTTTATACGATGCATCAACCATCAATGATTGATGGCGCTCACATTGGTTTAATTTTAATTAGAGGAAAGCTCTAAACCCACATGAGTCAAACAGCGCATGCAGAATGGGAGATATTTACATCTGATGCAAGCAAGGTGCGGAGTAGTCCAGTTCCTTGGATCAAGAGCCCCTCACCAGCATCAAGACAAAGTAATGTAACAAAAAATACTCAACATTTGAAGATTAAAATTGAGAAAATGTGATCAAGTCTCCATTAAATAGATGAAGGTTGTGGTAAGTGGGAAAGACGACTGTTGTAGTTACGAAGGTGACCAGAGGAGACTGTCGCCGCCTCTCACACAGACAGCATCTGGCACTGACTCACCTGTGTGGCATTGTACACTGGCAACCACACCTCCAAATACACCCATGAATCTTGCCCAAGGTACCTTACATAAGCGTTCAAAATTTGAAGCCGATCGAATAAGGCGTTCCTGAGTAATAAACGAAAATTTTAGAGAAAGAAAAGAATAAAATGAGAATATTCAGAAAATAGAAAAGTATATCCTCGTTAAACTTAAAAAAAAATCCGTAGATTAGTTTTTTAGATTATGCCACCGAAGTGGCTAGTTTATTGTGCACTTCATATCCATTCTGTGGCCGGTAGCGCAAGAGTGTATGTATATATAAAAGGCCTAGGAACTAGGCCCAAAAAAGATTAACAGAAGTACATTTTTTTTTTTTTTTTATAAGAGAAGTACATTTGTATTTATATCTACAGTTCACTTTTCTGTTAAAAGCAAATTTAGGAAATTTACTTAATATATCAGGTATCTTATTTTCATTAATAAGATATCTTGACATCTCACATATGTTATTATACTGTCTATCTGTTAGCAGACAATTAAGCACATAGTGTTCAAGATAATGACTATAGGGATGGTCACATACTTTGCATTTAGTTTGATCATCATCTGTGTCTCCCAAACTGCCAGAAGTACTTGTAGCCAAGCCTAAGCCTGGCCACTACAACATCAGTCAGTCTGTTCACATTGCAAGTTGCTCCATACATATGCTTATATGTGTTAATGTTATCATAGTGGGTTATAGATCTACTCAGGCTTCTAACTGCATTCCAATAACATTCAGTTTCATTATTTACTTCTATCCTAATATTATTCCTAATGCTATACACAGATATACTAAAGTTATATTCTACATTATCCTTCAGGGTGCTCTTCTTGGCTAACATATCAACTCTATCACGAAGGAGTAATCCAATGTGTGATGGGATCCATAAAAATTGTACATTAATTCCCTTTTCTCGGACTTTTGAGTATTTAAACGTACTTGGCTTCTCCAATGAGCATGTTAGAGCCATTATGTGAGTCAAGAGCCTTCAGTGATGACATAGAATCAGTAATGATGATAGAGTCAAGCTCAGTGTCATAAGTTAGCTTTAGCTCCATTAGGATGACAAACAATTCAGTTTGCAGTGTAGACGCCCAGTTGTTAATTCTTATGTCTAACTCAACAAAGTTCTTACCGTTCTTAACAAGGAAGGTGGCAACCAGAGCAGATGCAGCCCTGCCAGCAGACTCCTGCTTAGATCCATCAGTGTATATAACTTGTGATAACTTATTACTGCTAGTCAGGCGAAATATTTCTTCTTCAGCAGTTGCTTTTACAAGTGATTTAAGGAAGGGATTACTAGCAATGAGCGTCTTGGGAGGGTCTTGCAGGTATGTGATATTAAGTGAACACGTCTTCCATGGAGGGGTGAGGTGCTCTTGTTGTCTACACTGATACAGTTGATGCTGGTTATAAATATATAACTGCATTTTTCACTGCTCATTTAGGTCCATCAGTGTATATAACTTGTGATAAATTACTACCATCCATAAACATGCGGTTTCTTATATTATTTTAGTTTTCTGTTCTCATTTATATTTCATTCAAATTCATTTACATTCTATTCAAAATTCTGATTTTTAAGAAAATAGAATTTTGTAAAATTGCCTAAAAAAAAAACTGGCAAATTGGCACCCAACACAGCTTTAATTAAGATACGCCAGTTTTAGGGTTTGAAGCCGATCGGACGAGGAATTCTTTAAATATTACATGGGGGAAAAAAATTATTTTCTAAATTTATTAAATTGAAATTGACACAACTCGAGGAAATCGCCGAGCTGTGCTTTAATAAAGCTCACCAACGGTGAAAAGTTTGAAGCCTATCGGCTGAATCCAGCTATTCCAATTTTTTTATGGGTTATCCTTCTTATACAATGTATTATTAATATTATGAAGCCTGTCACAAGAAGCATTATTTATTGAATAAAAAATGAATATTACTACTCAATAAAGCTGACAGATTGGGATTTATGGCAGCCAGTAGCAGCGTGAGCCTTGTGTTCAGCAAACAAAACCAGTGGTGGAAATTTAAAGACGATCCGATGAGTCATTCCGTAGTTACGGCGCTGATTCCAACGATTCCAAGTTTTTATAACTATTTTACTACATCAGTAAAGTTGCCCAGACACAAATCAAACTTACCCTGGAACTAAGATGCACCAGTCATTAAATACTGCAGTCGCCCAGAAGCAGTAACCCAAATATAATTAATGCCATTTAACTGGTGTAAGAATATGATTAATGCCATTTAACGGTGTAAGAATATAATTAATGCCATTTAAGTGTAAGAATATATTAATGCCATTTAACGGTGTAAGAATATGATTAATGCCATTTAACGGGAGTAAGAATATAATTAATGCCATTTAACGGGTGTAAGAATATAATTAATGCCATTTAACGGGTGTAAGAATATAATTAATGCCATTTAACGGGTGTAAGAATATAATTAATGCCATTTAACGGGTGTAAGAATATAATTAATGCCATTTAACGGGAGTAAGAATATAATTAATGCCATTTAACGGGAGTGAGAATATAATTAATGCCATTTAACGGGAGTAAGAATATAATTAATGCCATTTAACGGGAGTAATATGATTATTGTCATTTAAAGGGAGTAAGAATATAATTAATGCCATTTAACGGGTGTAAGAATATAATTAATGCCATTTAACGGGAGTAATTAATGCCATTCAACGGGAATAAGAATTTCACACTTCTGAACACCTAAAATGGTCACATCTGCGCCCACACCTCTGAGGTTCTCTTGTCCGACGTCGAAGTTAGAAGCGACTTTTCTGGGCGTCTTAAACCCCGGCCACTGTGGATTTTCGAAGTTATCCCCAGCCAATCGAAGACGCTGTGGATGGGGTCCACAACTCTGGTCATGGAGCGCCTGAACCTGCCAGTTGTTCCAAGAATCTGGTCCCCCGTTACCATAAACTAGCATTGAAAAGTTGAAACCGATTGGATGAGGCGTTCTCGAGTTACGAAAGAAAAACAAATGAAAAGCTGGAGGAAGAAAAAAAATCGGGCAACCACCTGACAATTAATAATAATAATTGTTATTATTATTATTATTATTATTATTATTATTATTATTATTATTATTATTATTATTATTATTATTATTAGAACGTTGTCTTTTCGACGTTCGCTAATAGTATAAACAAGCGCTGGTAATGGTGGTGGTGGTAGCGATGGTGGTAGGGTGGAGAGGATGGGGGTGGCAGGGTGGGGGTGGGGGTGGTTGCATGGCAAGATAGTCAATACTAGCCGTGCTAAAGAGACATGCAATACCGTGAGGGCTAGCTAATGTTCACGCAGACACCAACACGCTGCTGCTGCTGCTGCCTCCATCCCTCTTCACCAGGTGCTGGACACACATCAATGTTAGGCTTACACATCAGTGTTAGTCTTAGACATCAGTGTTAGTCTTAGACATCAGTGTTAGTCTTAGACATCAGTGTTAGTCTTAGACATCAGTGTTAGACTTAGACATCAATGTTAGTCTTAGACATCAATGTTAGACTTAGATATCAATGTTAGTCTTACTCAACAGTGTGTTAGATATCAGTGTAAGTATTAATTACACACACACACACACACATACACACACACACACACACACACACACACAGTAGTCTGTCCCTAAACCCGGCTGACAGAAACTGACGGGCTGTCAGTCTTGTCTTATCTCCACCAATTGTTCTCACTGTGCTGCAGTTCTTATTCTTTTCTGTTGACGAACGTGAGATAAGAAGACTAAGATGATGATAGTCTTATGTTCTGTATTTCTTGAAATTTCTCTAAAAAATGAAATATAAACATTTTTAGAAATGTTTATATATATATATATATATATATATATATATATATATATATATATATATATATATATATATATATATATATAAAGGCTTGATGCTTATTAGTGAAGAAAAACAAGTGTTTTGCCTCACGCATCGCGTGTATTTACAAGTTGTAGTAACTGAATGAATACTTTACAAAGTGTATTCACTGTAGAGAACATATATGTGCAATATATGGGATCACAGGATCTAATAACCACTGTGTGAAACAGTCTTCGACACCTTGATCACCCAGAGCAAACATAGAACAGTAATAACGACCATCACACTAAGTACCTAAAACCAAAGTGTGCCCCGTGTGCCCCGTGTGCCCTGACTGTGACAATACTCATATAGCCCACAACGTTAACGTATCATGACAGGAATATCTTTGAACTATCCACTAGACATACATACGGATCCTACATAAGGTCCTTGAGAGATAAAAATCAAAAGGACATCAGTAAACTCTCAGAGATGAGTACAGATATACAAAAACCACATAAGAACTCTTAAACGTGAAGAATCAGCCATCAGAAACACTGAGCCAGTGACGAGATACGACACACACAAGAAAGAGAGGCAGCCTTTGTTCTGAGAAACTGGCGTGGATGAACGATACTCACAGAAACACCATTCACTCACATACAAAAGTATAGTTAAATAATGTCATATAAGAATGAGTAATGCCGTGAGTAGGTCACGCACCCCTTGTGAGGTCAACCAGTAGGGCAAAGCGGAGGGAAATTCTAAAATACAGATTGTTTCTTGTGAACCTTGCCAGCTGTCACGTCGTCACCAGTTGTTACGTCGTCACCAGTTGTCACATCGTCACTCACCAGTTGTCACGTCGTCATCAGTTGTCACGTCGTCACCAGTTGTCACGTCGTCACCAGTTGTCACGTCGTCACCAGTTGTCACGTCGTCACCAGCTGTCACGTCGTCACCAGTTGTCACGTCGTCACCAGTTGTCACATCGTCACTCAGCAGTTGTCACGTCGTCACCAGTTGTCACGTCGTCACCAGTTGTTACGTCGTCACCAGTTGTCACATCGTCACTCACCAGTTGTCACGTCGTCACCAGTTGTCACGTCGTCACCAGCTGTCACGTCGTCACCAGCTGTCACGTCGTCACCAGCTGTCACGTCGTCAACTTTCTCAAGAAAATCAACTAGGCAATATCATCTCCCTATATCCTACACACAACTCAACACTTGTATTATAAGTATTACTGTTGTAATTCCTACATAGAATAACAACTGCAAATTTTATGATATTAGGTAAACATGTCTTGTGCATAAGATAAACTTTAGAAATAATATAACACATAAAATATATAATATAATAAGTTGAAATATTTAACCTTAAACTAATATCTGTTTTATTTTCGCTAACACTATCATTTTCAAGAATGGTATGTTTGCTTAATAGAAAATTGTCTGTTTCTCGGTCATATTCTAGTAATATTCTAATTCACACACACACACACACACACACACACACACACACACACAGACCGCTGACAGAGTACAGGCTAAGTGGACAAAGGCTACAAGCCTCATCAAAGGAGAAAGACCTTGGGGTGAGTATAACGCCAAGCACGTCTCCGGAAACACATATCAACCAGATAACTGCGGCAGCATATGGTCGACTGGCAAACCTAAGATTAGCGTTCCGCTACCTTAACAAGGAATCATTCAAGACACTGTACACCATGTACGTCAGGCCCATACTAGAGTATGCAGCACAAGTCTGGAACCCACACCTGGTCAAGCATGTCAAGAAATTAGAGAAAGTGCAAAGGTTTGCGACAAGGCTAGTTCCACAACTCAGGGGACTGTCCTATGAAGAAAGGTTGAGGGAAATAGGACTAACAACACTGGAGGACAGAAGGGCTAGAGGAGACATGATAACGACATACAAAATACTGCGGGGAATCGACAAGGTAGATAGTGACAGGATGTTCCAGAGAGGGAACACAGAAACAAGGGGACACAACTGGAAGCTGAAGACTCAGATGAGTCAAAGGGATGTTAGGAAACACTTCTCTAGCCATAGAGTAGTTAGGAAGTGGAATAGTCTAGCGAACGATATAGTGGAGGCGGGAGAGCAGAGACCCAGTAGTGGACAGCGAAGAGGCGGGGCCAGGAGCTGAGTCTCGACCCCTGCAACCACAATTAGGTGAGTACACACACACACATATCGGGGCCAGGAGCTATGACTCGACCCCTGCAACCACACCTAGGTGAGTACACACACACATCTGGATGTGGATTATTTTAGAAGAGCAATATACTTGTGAGAATATTATTTAGTTGTAGCCACAGTAAGAGGAAGTGGTAGATGGAGAAGATCTTCATCAACGGGTAAAAGTGAAGTGAAAGTGAAGGAACTGAAGAAGGAGCCAGGAGAAAAGTGGTGTCACGAGTTGTGTCACGAGTGGTGACACCACTCGTGACACCACTCGTTTAAAGTAAATTCAGATTACATACATTTAGAGATATGAATTAATTTGTCCATTGTGTGTGACTGAAATCAATGTAACTATATAACAGTTAGGGGCGATTCAAAGAAGAAAAAACACTTTACCATCGCTTTTTCAATGACTGTAACTTGAAGCCTTTTTTAATGTCACCAAATGTTAAATATTTAAAAAGAATAGAAGTAGGTGATCTTAACTGACTTCTTACGTTCTTAGGTCCTGACTTCCCCACGTTCCTGCTGCCGTTCCGCAAGCCTAAGAGGATCAGGACGGCGTTCAGCCCGAGCCAATTGCTGAAGCTGGAACAAGCTTTTGAGAAGAACCAGTACGTTGTGGGCGCTGAGAGGAAGCAACTAGCGCAGTCCCTCAACCTCTCAGAAACACAGGTAAGTGTTCCCTGAGAAGCATTACCTTCCCTCAACCTCTCAGAAACACAGGTAAATGTTTCCCTAACAGGCAGTACCGTCCCTCAACCTCTCAGAAACACAGGTAAGTGTTCCCTAAGAAGCATTACCGTCCCTCAACCTCTCAGAAACACAGGTAAGTGTTCCCTAAGAAGCATTGCCGTCCCTCAACCTCTCAGAAACACAAGTAAGTGTTCCCTGAGAGGCAGTACCGTCCTTCAACCTCTCAGAAACACGAGTAAAGGTTCACTAAGCATGACGATGAGAGCGCTGGTGCTCAGTATCACAGAGAGTCAGGTAGGTTTCAACTGGTCTCGAAGTGGGATCAGGCAGGAATATTTAAGTCAGGTCTTCTGGTCTGAAGGATATGAGTTGCAACAACATGACTGGAACACTTCCAGCCAAGGAAGTGTTCCATACAATGTTTCCATTACTGGAACACTACAGTTGCTGGAACATTACCGTGGCTGGAACAATTCTTAACTAACCCATATAAACTGAGGATGAAAAAACGAGAGGAGGGGGGGAGATATGAGACTTTTCGACCCATTTTGGACCATTATTAAAGTTGGGAGGAGATAATGGTCTAAGTTTCCGTCTCTTAACCTAAGTTGTGTTGTGGGATGCTGAAGCGAAGAGTGACTTAGTTACAAGAATGGTGCTACAGGCGATGAAATACTGAAGTTTGTGCTTCTCTTTACAGTTTATTATTATTATTATTATTATTATTATTATTATTATTATTATTATTATTATTATCAGTGTTACAGGTTCAATCTTCCGTCCACTGATGGAACATAAAGTGAGAGAGGAAGAAAGGACTTTTTCTCTATTCTCTCTCTCTCTCTCTCTCTCTCTCTCTCTCTCTCTCTCTCTCTCTCTCTCTCTCTCTCTCTCTCTCTCTCTCTCTCTCTCTCTCTCTCTCTCTCTCTCTGGTTCTATATTATTTTAATCAACTTTCCAGCAGTTTCGCCTTTAATTCCTGCTGAGTAACTGCTGATCTCCTGCTTTCCCGCATGCTCTGTTTAAAAGGCGTTGTGCGAGTGTCTTAAACGCATTTTACGCACACTGTTTCAGAGTGGCGTTGGTGCGTTATACACACACTGTTTCAGAGTGGCGTTGGTGCGTTATACACACACTGTTTCAGAGTGGCGTTGCGTGCGTTATACGCACACTGTTTCAGAGTGGCGTTGCGTGCGTTATACACACACTGTTTCAGAGTGGCGTTGCGTGCGTTATACGCACACTGTTTCAGAGTGGCGTTGCGTGCGTTATACCACACTGTTTCAGAGTGGCGTTGCGTGCGTTATACCACACTGTTTCAGAGTGGCGTTGCGTGCGTTATACCACACTGTTTCAGAGTGGCGTTGCGTGCGTTATACCACACTGTTTCAGAGTGGCGTTGCGTGCGTTATACACACACTGTTTCAGAGTGGCGTTGCGTGCGTTATACACACACTGTTTCAGAGTGGCGTTGCGTGCGTTATACACACACTGTTTCAGAGTGGCGTTGCGTGCGTTATACCACACTGTTTCAGAGTGGCGTTGCGTGCGTTATACACACACTGTTTCAGAGTGGCGTTGCGTGCGTTATACACACACTGTTTCAGAGTGGCGTTGCGTGCGTTATACGCACACTGTTTCAGAGTGGCGTTGCGTGCGTTATACACACACTGTTTCAGAGTGGCGTTGCGTGCGTTATACATACACTGTTTCAGAGTGGCGTTGCGTGCGTTATACAACACTGTTTCAGAGTGGCGTTGCGTGCGTTTCACACACTGTTTCAGAGTGGCGTTGCGTGCGTTATACACACACTGTTTCAGAGTGGCGTTGCGTGCGTTATACATACACTGTTTCAGAGTGGCGTTGCGTGCGTTATACATACACTGTTTCAGAGTGGCGTTGCGTGCGTTATACACACACTGTTTCAGAGTGGCGTTGCCTGCGTTATACACACACTGTTTCAGAGTGGCGTTGCGTGCGTTATACAACACTGTTTCAGAGTGGCGTTGCGTGCGTTATACAACACTGTTTCAGAGTGGCGTTGCGTGCGTTATCACACACTGTTTCAGAGTGGCGTTGCTGCGTTATCACACACTGTTTCAGAGTGGCGTTGCGTGCGTTATACACACACTGTTTCAGAGTGGCGTTGCGTGCGTTATACCCCACTGTTTCAGAGTGGCGTTGCGTGCGTTATACACACACTGTTTCAGAGTGGCGTTGCGTGCGTTATACACACTGTTTCAGAGTGGCGTTGCGTGCGTTATACACACACTGTTTCAGAGTGGCGTTGCGTGCGTTATACACACACTATTTCAGAGTGGCGTTGCGTGCGTTATACACTGTTTCAAGTGGCGTGCGCAACACTGTTTCAGAGTGGCGTTGCGTGCGTTATACACACACTGTTTCAGAGTGGCGTTGCGTGCGTTATACACACACTGTTTCAGAGTGGCGTTGCGTGCGTTATACACACACTGTTTCAGAGTGGCGTTGCGTGCGTTATCACACACTGTTTCAGAGTGGCGTTGCGTGCGTTATACACACACTGTTTCAGAGTGGCGTTGCGTGCGTTATACACACACTGTTTCAGAGTGGCGTTGCGTGCGTTATACACACACTGTTTCAGAGTGGCGTTGCGTGCGTTATACACACACTGTTTCAGAGTGGCGTTGCGTGCGTTATACACACTGTTTCAGAGTGGCGTTGCGTGCGTTATACACACCTGTTTCAGAGTGGCGTTGGTGCGTTATACGCACACTGTTTCAGAGTGGCGTTGCGTGCGTTATACACACACTGTTTCAGAGTGGCGTTGCGTGCGTTATACGCACACTGTTTCAGAGTGGCGTTGCGTGCTTCAATCAAAACAATAAAAGTTTAGTTTACATTATATACTTTCTGCGCGCGATCGCAATGATTTCAATCTTGGTAAACATTCAGTCGTGCGTAGCCATGTACAGTCTTGCGTGCTTCAATCTACTGACATATTCTTTCTGTGCAGGATTTCTCTTAATTCTTCCTCTCTTCTTCTTCCTGCAACTTTCTTACTCTCTCTCTCTCTCTCTCCTCTCTCTCTCTCTCTCTCCTCTCTCTCTCTCTTCTCTCTCTCTCTCTCTCTCTCTCTCTTTCTCTTCTTCTTCTTCTTCTCTTTCCCATTATCGTTTCTTAGTTTTTCCTTTTTTCTTCTTCGCCCTTTACTTCTGATTCCTACATTTCTCTCTCTTCCTCCGCCCGGGTGCCTGCGTTGCTGGTGGTGGTGGGTGGTGGTAGTGGTGGTACTGGTGTGGTGTGGTGGTAGTAGTGATGGTAGTGGTAATAGTGGTTGTAGTGGTGGTAGTAGTGGTTATAGTAGTGGTTATAGTAGTGGTAATGGTAATAGTGATGGTAGTAGTGGTAGT
>WNWK01003657.1:55000-115000 GCA_009830355.1 Cherax destructor
AGAATTTAACCTAACGACATTGGAGGACAGAAGAACCAGGGGGAGACATGATAACAACATACAAAGTTCTCAGAGGAATTGATAGTATAGGCTGTTTAAGAGGAAAATAGGTACGCGGGGCTCAACTGGAAATTAAAGACAGATGAGCTACAGGGATGTCAGGAAGTATTTCTTTAGCCTTAGAGTGACCAGGAAGTGAAATTATCTCTATGAAGAAGTGGTGAAGTCAGGCAGGCTCCATTCAGAGTTTTAAGAGCAGGTACGATAGCATTCGCGTGACTAGGAGGGAATGAATCATGGCAAGCGGCAAGTTAAGAGGCAGGGCCAGGAGCTAGGACGCGACCCCTGCAACCACATAGGTGAGTACATATGATTGAGTAATCACACAAGAGTCACGGAACCAGGAGCTGCGTGTCATAGACACGGGACCAGAAACTGCGTGTCATGGACACGGGACAAGGCACTGCGTGTCATGGACACGGGACCAGGAACTGCGTGTCATGGACATGGGACGTTGCCTGACACGCGCGTGTCATGGATCGCCCACGACTCTCTCCTCCGTGTCACTCTCAAATTGAAATCGTTTCTCCTTGAACTGTTGATATCAGAGCGATGTCACCTGGTCTGGTCTGGATGATCTCAGGGAGTTCTCTCTCGTGAGGGCGGAGGGCGTGTGGGCGTGGTTGAGGCTGTTGTGTGGGCGCAGTTGTGGCTGTTGGGTGGGCGCAGTTGTGACTTGTGTGGGCGCAGTTGTGACTGTTGTGTGGGCATTGTTGTGGTTGCTGAGTGGGCGTGGTTGTAGCTTTTGTGTGAGCGTGGTTGTAGTTTTTGTGTGGGCGTGGTTGTAGCTTTTGTCTGAGCGTGGTTGTAGTTTTTGTGTGGGCGTGGTTGTAGCTTTTGTGTGAGCATGGTTGTAGTTTTTGTGTGAGAATGGTTGTAGTTTTTGTGTGGGCGTGGTTGTGGCTGTTGTATAGGTATGATTGCGGCTGTTGTTGCCGTAGTTGTGGTTACCGTGTATTGGGCGTGTGGGCGTGGTTGTGGCTATCATGTGACGGTATCCATCTCTACAGATGAAGCATGTTAAACATTTTGCACTCTGGTAGGATTAATGTTTTTTTTTTTCTTTCAGTCTCTTGAACAGGCAAGATGACAGGTAAAAATCTTATACATTTATTCTCTCATTATACACTTATCTTTATTATTATCACTATATATATATATATATATATATATATATATATATATATATATATATATATATATATATATATATATATATATGTAATACAAGAGGCCTGGTGTGAGACCAGGGGGGTAGGGGGGAGGGGCGGTGAACCCAGGAACTGAGCATCCTGAGGGGTTCCAACCCACAACAACCATCCGAAACCTCTTCATCGTCCTGGTATTTGGCCAATAATCATGTTACCTCCTTTATCACCCCGAGGTTCGAGTCCACACGCACGACCCAAGTCTCGAATCCATATGGACGGCCAAAGGTTCGAATCTACACGGACGGCCAAAGGCTCGAATTTACACGGACGACCTAAGTTTCGAATCCATATGTACGGCCAAGGGTTCGAATCTACACGAATGGCCAAAGGCTCGAATCCACACGGACGGAAGGCTCGAATCCACATGGACGACCAAAGGTTTGAATCCACATGGACGGCCAAAGGCTCGAATCCACACGGTCGGAAGGCTCGAATCCACACGGACGGCCCAAGTCTCGAATCGACACGGTCGGCGCAAAGCCTCGAACCAACACGGACGGCCCAAGTCTCGATTCCACACGGACGGCACGAAAGAAGCCTCGAGCTGATGAGCATTAAATCGCTTCTTGTTGTTGTCGGTTTATAGGGCCGCCAACAACTAGCGCCGTACCGAGCCCTTACTAACCTTCCCTAACCAGACTCCCGTTGGAGTCCTGATAACATCTAAACGACCTTTCCCATATCCTCCTCCCACCAGCCCCCCAGGCCACACCAACGCATGCTAACGGCGTTACTGCCCCCCCCCCATGATAAACGTTCCGTTGCCTCGCGTGAGCGTCTTCACCTAAGTGCTATCTATTAATAGAAATCCCAATAGACAAAGAGATCCAAAATATCCCTCCCGGGACCGTAATGATAGAGACTAGTAACGTCACTTGATGATGCCAGCGTAAATCATAAGGTCTGGGGATTGTTTGAATAAAAGGAATTCCGAATGAATAAAGGGGTTCCGCATGAATAAAGGGGGTTCCGCATGAATAAAGGGGGTTCCGCATGAATAAAGGGGTTCCGCATGAATAAAGGGGGTTCCGCATGAATAAAGGGGGTTCCGCATGAATAAAGGGGGTTCCGCTTGAATAAAGGAAGTTCTACATAAATACAGGTGGTGTTTGCATCAGTAAAGAGATTTCTGCATAAATAAAGAGGGTTATGCGTGAATAAAGGGGTTCTGCTTGAAATTAAGGGGGTCTACATCAATAAAGGGGGTTCTGCATGTTTTCATACCTCTACTTCTTTTCTTCTTCTTCTCCTTCTTCATCTTATTTTCCTTCTTCTTTTTTCTATTTATCCGAATGGGATAAATAATAATAATAATAATAATAATAATAATAATAATAATAATAATAATGGAAATGATCATTAGACTACTTTTCGGTCCTGTCTTGGACCATTATCATGGCTCGGGAAGGATCGAAACAACAACGAGTTTTGCCTTTAATGTTTGTGGTCAGTTGAGAGTTATTGACGGGTATTCAGGTCACAATTAGTCGACGCCAATGTCGATTGCTAGCACAATCAGAACCAGTTACCACAATCAACAAGCCTCGTGGTCATTACAATCACAGTCGGTTACTATCATCAACAATCCTCTCATCACAATCTCAATAAAGCCAAAACAATTTGTAGTCTAGTTCCAGGTCACTACAATCACTGCCACAAGTTTTGCCTGTATCACCACTGTGGTTTCAGGGTATATATCAGGGCTGGTCACACAGGACTGGTCACACAGGCCTGGTCTCAAAACATTGGTCACACAACACTAGTCACACTACACTGCTCACACAACACTGGTCACACGACACTGCTCACACAACTCTGGTCATACAAAACTGGTCACACAGCACTGGTCACACAACATTGGTCACACAACACTGGTCACACAGCACTGGTCACACAACACTGGTTACACCACTATTCACACTGGTCATACATCACTGGTCACAACATTGGTTACACCACTATTCACACTGGTCACACAGGCCTGGTCACACAACACTGGACACAGTACTGGTCACACAGTACTGGTCACACAACACTGGTCACAGTACTGGTCACACTGGTCACTTAGCACTGGTCACACTGGACACAGCACTGGCCACAGCACTGGTCACAGCACTTGTCACAACACTGGTCACAGCACTGGTCACACTAGTCACACTGGTCACACAGAACTGGTCACAGAATTGATCACAACACTGGCCACAGCACTGGTCACACTGGTTACAGCACTGGTCACACTGGTTATATCACTGGTCACACTGGTTACAGCACTGGTCACATTGGTTACAGCACTGGTCACACAGGACTGGTCACAGCACTGGTCACTGGTTACAGCACTGGTCACTGGTTACAGCACTGGTCACACAGGACTGGTCACAGCACTGGTCACACTGGTCACACAGGACTGGTCACAGCACTGGTCACACTGGTTACAGCACTGGTCACACTGGTTACAGCACTGGTCACACTGGTTACAGGACTGGTCACACAGGACTGGTCACATCACTGGTCACACAGCACTGGTCACAACACTGGTCACACTGGTAGTTACACTGTCCGTAATCAAGTCTTCCTTCTCGCATATTTTTTCTCCTTCAGATTGCTTCTGCTGTTTCCCAGAACTGCTTCAAAAATGCGGGAGTTAATTTCGTTAAGGAGGCGGGTTGGTGGTCCCCTCTCCACGTCACTGCCCTCCATTATTTCTTCCCTCCAGAGTCCCATTCTGACCCCATTAATGCACCCCCATTCCATCCCCCTACAACCCCATTCCTCCCTGCCTCCTGCAGCTCATTCCACTCTCCAGAGTCATATTCCACCCTCCAGAGTTATATTCCACCCTCCAGAGTCATATTCCACCCTCCAGAGTCATATTCCACCCTCCAGAGTCATATTCCACCCTCCAGAGTCATATTCCACCCTCCAGAGTCATATTCCACCCTCCAGAGTCATATTCCACCCTCCAGAGTCATATTCCACCCTCCAGTCATATTCCACCCTCCAGAGTCATATTCCACACTCCAGAGTCATATTCCACCCTCCAGAGTCATATTCCACCCTCCAGAGTCATATTCCACCTTCCAGAGTCATATTCCACCCTCCAGAGTCATATTCCACCCTCCATAGTCATATTCCACCTTCCAGAGTCATATTCCACCCTCCAGAGTCATATTCCACCCTCCAGAGTCATATTCCACCCTCCAGAGTCATATTACACCCTCCAGAGTCATATTCCACCCTCCAGAGTCATATTCCACCTTCCCTCTTGTTATTCCACCCTCCAGCGTCCTATTCCACCCTTGGTGCAGCCCCTTTCTTCTCTTCCTTCAGCCCCGTTCCTGCAGTACCAGATTCCTTTCCACTCCCACGACAGAAGTGCAACGAACTTTTGCAAAATGTAGTTTACTATCCAAAATGTTTTTATTGTTCAAAATGTATAGTTCCAACTATATGAAATGCCTCATGATCACCCTGGTTAGGGAGGAGCAGCTAGCAGCCCTAAAGCGAGTATGGGTGAGGAAGCCCTCCTTCACCTACCACAGCAGGAATATTGGCCACAGCTCCTGAGGATTAATACACAACTTGCGGTGGGACCACAACAACAGCACGTGGTCCCAAAGATGCAAAATAAATAAACGCCACGTAAGAGGGGCTTTTAAAAGCCGCTTTTAAACTGCTTTCGACCAATTTCTGGCGAGTGAGAATGACCACAGGGTGGGTCGACAGCCACTCAGACCCGTATTTTTTCCCCTGATTGACGAAGTTAATTCTCCCCGTCACGGTACCTTTGTGACTACGACACACACACACACACACACACACACACACACACACACGCACACACACACACACACACACACACACACACACACACACACACACGACACACACACACACACACACACACACACAGACACACACACACACACACACAGACACACACACACAGACACACACACACACACACACACACACACACACACACACACACACACACACCATGGGGTACTCATAAATAAGTGTAATGAGAAATTTTGATGCTATAATGGGTAATGTTAAAATACTTTCTAAATATATGAAAAACAAAATGTTATTAAAAAAGTATATAACATTTTTAGCCATTCTGAGAAAAAATTTAGCTGTGGTGTGTTGTTCCTACCTTAAAAAAAATCGTTAAAGTAGAAAAAGTTTAAAGACGAGCAACAAAACGAGTCTGTGAAGAAGACACGATTGCATAGAGGAATTTTACTGAGACGTTTCGCCCGTGCACAGTCTTCTTCAGAGATGTACAGCAAGCAAATTTATGCAAGCGTAGTCAGATGCGTGGCCCGGCCAGTGAGGCCTTTGGGATGACTTGTGAGAAGAAATCACTGTGGGAAGCCTACCAGTCCTTCCAATAACCTGTTTCTGTAAGACGAGTTGTGCTGCAGGTCTGTCAAAATTAAAAGCTCCTTAAAGATTCTCCTGGATTGAGCTTCCAGGCATCTACGTCATGTTTGTCCGTTTCCTTTATAACTAGTTGGGCGTTCTTCAAAGACATCTGTGCAGTCTGGTCCCTATGTATCGTACAGGTATGAGAGAGAGAGAGAGAGAGAGAGAGAGAGAGAGAGAGAGAGAGAGAGAGAGAGAGAGAGAGAGAGAGAGAGAGAGAGAGAGAGAATTAATAATAGGTGACAACAAACACAAGTTCTAACCTGACCATAAATACATAAGTAAAGCAGAAGGGCATATAACGAATACCTCCAGAACGAGGTCGGTGGCCAAGTTGGCCTTTGCTAAATGTTTCAAAATGGTCTTCATGGCAACACTAAGTGTTGTAGTGTTTCTGGCCTCACTAACTGCCACAAAATGTTCTCACTGGCTCCACTAAATTCTACTGTCATACTTATTGTTACGCGGCGGTGTTCCTGGCCTAAGTGTGGCGAAGAAGTGTTCCTGATCTCACTAAGTGTTACAAAGCAGTGTTCCTGATCTCACTAAGTGTTACGAAGCAGTGTTCCTGATCTCACTAAGTGTTACGAAGCAGTGTTCCTGATCTCACTATGTGTTACGAAGCAGTGTTCCTGATCTCACTAAGTGTTACGGAACAAGATACGGCGAACGTGAGAGTCATAAACCATGGGTTATAGGCGCCTAATGACCAATTAAAAAAAAATCATGATCCATTGTTCACTAGCCGTTATTAGGTGAAAAGTATTTTGAAGATCGATGGGCAGGAACAAAGTGTCCGGGGCAGCACCTAACTACACCGTCACAGTGACGTGAGTTGTTGAGCGTTAAGGTGACGTGATTTCCCTAGTCTCTTACCATTTGTTTCGGCTGGATGCAGTAAGGAGCGATGCTACTGTTTGCGGAGCATGATATTACTTCATCGGAGGGTGTCCAGCAAGGATATCTCGCCCCATTTCTCTTCTGTATAGCGGTTAGGGAAAATCACTGTCAGACTGACCAGTGAGCTAAACATGATGATGACACACTGGCGGGTACAAAGGAGTCCCTTCTAGATGATCTCGCCCAGGTGATGACACGGGGACAGGAAATGGGACTCATCCTGAATCGATCCAAATGTGAAATTATCTCGGCCAATCAATAGGTGATCGACGCAATGAGATCAAAACTACCAGGAGCATCAGTCATTGCCGCCACAAATAGCATCTTGCTTGGAGCACCTCTTAGAACTGATGCCATTGACTCAATTCTCAAAAAAGAAATTGGATGATTTGAGGAAGATGACACAACGAATAGGCAATCTTGACACCCACGATTCCTTGTACTTTCCTTGTATTTCCAAAGATGTGCTCCCTCATATGAGAACCCTATACTGCATGAATACCACAGTATCCTGAGGCAGATATTCACACAAGTATTCAACCTCACTCTAGAAGACGGACGGTGGGACCAAGTTACACCTCCCGTCAGACTAGGAGGCACCACAGAGTACATTACCTGCTTTCCTGTATGCATTATTATTATTATTATTATTATTATTATTATTATTATTAGCAGTTGTAGTAGTAGTAGTAGTAGTAGTAGTAGAAGTAGTAGTAGAGTAGTGTATTATTATCAGTAGTAGTAGTGGTAGTAATAGACAGACGTTAGTTTAAGATCTTACATATACGAAAAGTAAGATAATATGTAGTTTAAAAGACACTGATGTAGTGTAAAAATAAAAAATAAATAAAAAGTTACAGATTTTAATAATTTTTTCACATTTAATTAACTTTTGGGAAATATTTTGAGCCGTGAGTGTGATAGGCTGTGAGAGAGGTGAGGCGGTGAGTGTGATAGACTGTGAGAGAGGTGAGGCGGTGAGTGTGATAGGCTGTGAGAGAGGTGAGGCTGTGAGAGAGGTGAGGCTGTGAGTGTGATAGGCCGTGAGAGAGGTGAGGCGGTGAGTGTGATAGGCTGTGAGAGAGGTGAGGCGGTGATTGTGATAGGCTGTGAGAGAGGTGAGGCTGAGTGTGATAGGCCGTGAGAGAGGTGAGGCGGTGAGTGTGATAGGCCGGGAGAGAGGTGAGGCGGTGAGTGTGATAGGCTGTGAGAGAGGTGAGGCGGTGAGTAAGATAGGCTGTGAGAGAGGTGAGGCTGTGAGTGTGATAGGCTGTGAGAGAGGTGGGGCTGTGAGTGTGATAGGCTGTGAGAGAGGTGAGGCTGTGAGTGTGATAGGCTGTGAGAGAGGTGAGGCTGTGAGTGTGATGGGCCGTGAGAGAGGTGAGGCGGTGAGTGTGATAGGCTGTGAGAGAGGTGAGGCGGTGAGTGTGATAGGCTGTGAGAGAGGTGAGGCGGTGAGTGTGATAGGCCGTGAGAGAGGTGAGGCTGTGAGTGTGATAGGCTGTGAGAGAGGTGAGTGTGATAGGCTGTGAGAGAGGTGAGGCTGTGAGTGTGATAGGCTGTGAGAGAGGTGAGGCGGTGAGTGTGATAGGCTGTGAGAGAGGTGAGTGTGATAGGCTGTGAGAGAGGTGAGTGTGATAGGCTGTGAGAGAGGTGAGGCTGTGAGTGTGATAGGCTGTGAGAGAGGTGAGTGTGATAGGCTGTGAGAGAGGTGAGGCTGTGAGTGTGATAGGCTGTGAGAGAGGTGAGGCGGTGAGTGTGATAGTCTGTGAGAGAGGTGAGGCTGTGAGTGTGATAGGCTGTGAGAGAGAGGTGAGGCGGTGAGTGTGATAGGCTGTGAGAGAGGTGAGGCTGTGAGTGTGATAGGCTGTGAGAGAGGTGAGGCTGTGAGTGTGATAGGCTGTGAGAGAGGTGAGGCTGTGAGTGTGATAAGCCGTGAGAGAGGTGAGGCGGTGAGTGTGATAGGCTGTGAGAGAGGTGAGGCGGTGAGTGTGATAGGCTGTGAAAGAGGTGAGGCTGTGAGTGTGATAGGCCGTGAGAGAGGTGAGGCGGTGAGTGTGATAGGCTGTGAGAGAGGTGAGGCTGTGAGTGTGATAGGCTGTGAGAGAGGTGAGGCTGTGAGTGTGATAGGCTGTGAGAGAGGTGAGGCGGTGAAGTGTGATAGGCTGTGAGAGAGGTGAGGCTGTGAGTGTGATAGGCCGTGAGAGAGGTGAGGCGGTGAGTGTGATAGGCCGTGAGAGAGGTGAGGCTGTGAGTGTGATAGGCTGTGAGAGAGGTGAGGCTGTGAGTGTGATAGGCCGTGAGAGAGGTGAGGCCGTGAGTGTGATAGGCTGTGAGAGAGGTGAGGCTGTGAGTGTGATAGGCCGTGAGAGAGGTGAGGCTGTGAGTGTGATAGGCTATGAGAGAGGTGAGGCTGTGAGTGTGATAGGCTGTGAGAGAGGTGAGGCGGTGAGTGTGATAGGCTGTGAGAGAGGTGAGGCTGTGAGTGTGATAGGCTGTGAGAGAGGTGAGGCGGTGAGTGTGATAGGCTGTGAGAGAGGTGAGGCTGTGAGTGTGATAGGCCGTGAGAGAGGTGAGGCTGTGAGTGTGATAGGCTGTGAGAGAGGTGAGGCGGTGAGTGTGATAGGCTGTGAGAGAGGTGAGTGTGATAGGCTGTGAGAGAGGTGAGGCTGTGAGTGTGATAGGCTGTGAGAGAGGTGAGGCTGTGAGTGTGATAGGCTGTGAGAGAGGTGAGACGGTGAGTGTGATAGGCTGTGAGAGAGGTGAGGCTGTGAGTGTGATAGGCTGTGAGAGAGGTGAGGCTGTGAGTGTGATAGGCTGTGAGAGAGGTGAGGCTGTGAGTGTGATAGGCTGTGGAGAGGTGAGTGTGATAGGCTGTGAGAGAGGTGAGGCGTTGAGTGTGATAGGCTGTGAGAGAGGTGAGGCTGTGAGTGTAATAGGCTGTGAGGGATATGAATCTGTGAGTGTGATAGGCTGTGAGGAGGCGAGTTACTGATGTTTACAGATCCTAGTACATTTTAAACCTTATTTGAATTATTTACGTGTTGTTTCTGTTAGTGCTTAGGTGATTAGTTAGAGGAGCCACGTGTAGGCGATAGGCCTTAAACCTAAGAAACTAAGATAAGGGGTGAACAAATAATGTCAGAGACCTATATAAAAAAGGGTAGACTAAGAGAAGGAGGGATGTATATAAGACAGCAGTGAAAGACGAATAGAAAAAACATATAAGCGCAAATATTGATCCTCTAATAGAGGAGAGTAAAGAGCTGCTCTAATGCCACAGTAAATATATGTAATAGGATTAAATAGGGCATAATAGGATTAAATAGGACGTAATGGGATTTAAGCGCTCAAAAATTGACCCTACTTGCTCAGCCCAGTTTCGTTATCAGTCTCATAACTTACTTATAATGAGATTTAATAATTTTCAATTGTTTTTGGATCCCACTGGTGGCTCGGCCGAATTTTATTATCCGTGGCATAATTTATTTTAATACCGCCCCGCTGCCTTTTAATCTTGTTCTATTTACGACCATTATTATAAAAACGTCGGAAAATAATGTATGTAGATCGACTTGTGAATTGGTGCTAAGTGATGGTAAATATCATCAAGGAACCTCGCATCATCTTGCGAATATCACCCATATATAGTATATATATATATATATATATATATAGTATATATATCATTTACCAAACTGCGGCAGGCCAGGGTTCGACCCCATGACACATTGTCCCGCCTCAAGAGACAACACAACGTACGTGTCACCTTATCCATTCCGCCATCGATCCTACAAACATGAGCCTAGTAAACTAGGCTTGTTTCATGTTGCGAGGACACTCGTGGCAATGGATACTCAAGGATTAATTTTAGCCTCCTCCTGTTTGAATACCCGCCTCAACAAGCAGTCTATATAGCAATGAAACCACGTGGGGTCGAACCCAGGCTTGCCACAGTTTGGTAAAAGATTCAATACCACTTGTTTAGTGGTTTCATTGCTATATAGACTGCTTGTTGAGGCGGGTATTCAAACAGAAGGAGGCTAAAATTAATCCTTCAGCATCCATTGCCACGAGTGTCCTCGCAACATGAAACAAGCCTAGTTCGCTGGCGGAGTGGATAAGGTGACACGTACGTTGTGTTGTCTCTTGAGGCGGAGAATGTGTCGTGGGTCGAACCCTGGCCTGCCGCAGTTTGGTAAATGATTCAATACCACTTGTTTCGTGGTTTCATTTATATATATATATATATATATATATATATATATATATATATATATATATATATATATATATATATATATAGAATGGGTCCACCTCTAGTGCAAATTGTGGGACCCATAGCCTCGGATAAGTGGATAAAAGGCTTCAAGGAAGAATATTTGGATTTCTTCCTGAAGCCATTTGAATATTCCACTTCTCCTACCACCCCATCCTATATACACACATACATACATATATATATATATATATATATATATATATATATATATATATATATATATATATATATATATATATATATATATATATAAAGTAGATAGATATGGATATGTTAAAAGCAGGGGGGAGATATAGTTTTGGAGTGGGTGGTGCTTTTGTTCAATAAACGTATGAGCGAGGCAAAAAGAGTGTAAGAATTATAGTGGAATAAGCCTTTTGAGTATACCAGGTAAGGTGTATGGTAGAGTTATTATTGAAAGAATTAAGGGAAATATGGAGAGCAGTGTCGCAGATGAACAAGGAAGCTTTAGGAAGGGTAGGGGAGATGTAGACCAAGTGTTTACATTGAAGCATATAAGTAAACAGTATTTAGATAAGGGTTAGAAAGTTCTCGTTGCATTTATAGATTTAGAAGACACACATTGTGTGTATTGTGTTTTAGAAGACATATGACAGGGTGAACAGGGAAGCAATGTGGCAAATGTCGCACGTGTATGGAATAGGTGGGTTACTGAAAACAGTGAATAAATTTTATGAAGATAGTGAGGATCAGGTTAGGAGAGGAGATTGTTTTCCAATAAAAGTAGACCTTAGACAGTGACGCGCGATGTCTCATGCTTGTTTAACATATTTATAGATGAGGTTGAAAAAGAAGTGAATGCTAGTGTGTTGGAGAGAGGTGTGGGATTAAAATATAAATAAAAATCCAACATTGTGTTTTTGGGAGATTCTGAAGAGAAGTTGCAAAGGTTTATAGACGAATTTGGGACGGTATGTAAGAGAAGGAAATTAAAAGTGAATAAATGAAAGATCAAGGTGATGAGAGTAACAGAAAATTAGATAATGAAAAATTGGATATCAGATTGGAAGGAGGGAGTATGGAGGAAGTAAATGAGTTCAAATATTTGGGAGTGAACTTATCAGCAAATGGATCTATGGAAGACGTGATGAACCATAGAACTGACGAATTAAAAACGGTGAGTGGTGCACTGAGGCATCTGTAGAGGCAACGTTATCCATGGAAGCAAAAATGGTTCTGAATAATGCAGCAAGGAGGAGGCTGGGGGGAAGTGGAAATGTCTGATAGCAATGTGTGGTGTGTATATTATGCAGTTTGAAGATTAAGGGATGTGGGGTTACTAAAACTATTATCCAAAGGGTTAAGGGGGTGCAGGGTTGTTGAGATGGTTTGGAAATTTAAAGAGGAAGAAAAATAGGATGACTTGGAGGTGTACAAATCAGTAGTGGAGGAAAGGCGGGTAAAGGTCGGTCTAAGAAAAGTGAGAAGAGGTGGGTGAAGGTTATGTATGCGAGGGGCTTAGACATCCAGCAGGCACGTGTGAGCGTGTTAGAAATGAGTAGAGGGAAGTAGTTTTTATGACTTCACTTGCTGTTGGAGTGTGAGCAATGTAATATTTATGAAGAGTTGAGGGAAACCAGTTAGCAGGACTTGAGACCTGGAGGTGGGGGGGGGGGGTACTGCAGTTTTGAGGGGCATCTAAACTTAAGTATCGGCCGTCTCTGGCAAGACAGTGATGGCGTGAGTAATGGTGAAAGTTTCTTTTTCGAGTCAACCTACTTCTGTGGGAGACGGCTGTGTTAAATATGTGTGTATATATATATATATATATATATATATATATATATATATATATATATATATATATATATATATATATATCGTGCCGAATAGGTAAAACTGGTTAATTAGCAAGAACTCATTTAAAATTAAGTCCTTTCTAAAATTTCTCTTATACGTTTAAAGATATTTGATTTTATTTATGTTAGTATAAAAATGAATAATTTTGTACCAAAAGAACTTTTGAAAACTTACCTAACCTTATTATAACAAGCACAATTTAATTTAGCCTAATCCAACTAAATTATTTTAGATAAGTTTACAATAATTTCATAATAAACAAACAAAATGAAATACCGTTTTTTTTCGTTACGTTCAGAATGATTTTTGCGAAATTATTGCATACACAAATTTTCGCTTGCCTTATTCGGCAAGAAGAGCGTTGCTGTTTAAGCCAAAATCTTTAGTTTTACCTAACATGGTTATAGCTGTGACTCAGCTTACTGGTACCAGACCTGTTCATGAGACCTTGTTAGAAGGGTGGAGCACTCCAGCTGGCAGTTGTTTATGCACAGTTTGCTGTGTATATATATATATATATATATATATATATATATATATATATATATATATATATATATATATGTCTGCGATTAGGTAAAACTTCGATTTTGGCTTAAATGAACGTCACCTTGCCATATAAGACAAGTGAAAATTTGGTATGACATATTCGCCAAAATCATTCTGGACTAACGAAAAATATATTTCATTCTGTTTGTTTATTATTAAATTAATGTTAACGTATCTAAAATATATTTAGCTGGTTAGGCTAAATTAATGCGCTTGTTGTAATAAGGTTAGGTAGGTTTCAAAGTTTCTCTTGGTACAAAATTATAAATTCTTACATTAACATAAATGAAAAAATATATCTTTAAACGTATAAGAGAAAATTTTGAAAGGACTTAATTTTAGATAAGTTCTTGCATTGACCAGTTTTACCTAATCGGCACGACATATATATATATATATATATATATATATATATATATATATATATATATATATATATATACGTATGTCGTGCCTAATAAGTAAAACTGGTCAATTAGCAAGAACTCATCTAAAATTAAGTCCTTTCTAAAATTTTCTCTTATACGTTTGAAGATATATTTTTTTCATTTATGTTAATGTAAAAAATTATAATTTTGCACCAAAAGAACCTTAGAAAACTTACCTAACCTTATTACAACAAGCGCAATTTAATTTAGCCTAATCCAAGTAAATATATTTTTGATACGTTTACAATAATTTAATAATAAAAAAACACAATGAAATATATTTTTTTCGTTGTGTTCAGAATGATTTTGGCGAAATTATTGCATACACAAATTTTCACTTGTCTTACATGGCAAGGTGAGCGTTGCTATTTAAGCCAAAATCACAAGTTTTACCTAATCGGCACGACATATATATATATATATATATATATATATATATATATATATATTTTTATACAAACTTTATTTCAAGACAAAATACAAAATACAATGGGGAGTAAAACAACATAGATAACAACTCAGAGCTACATGTCAAATACTTCGTCCAACTCCCCGGCAGTGGGCCGCGTGCCCAGAATACTGCAGGCATTTCCCCTCTGGATCGCAACACTGAGTCTCTGAAAGAGGAAGCTGGTCGCCCTGTGGTCCTTGGTTTCTATGATGAGTTTTCCACCCAGCTCCTTGAGAAACTTTAGAGCACACTTGCCCCATGCTCCATGGGTCTCCGACCCTATTGGGATGAAGTTATAGCAAGAGGGAAGGTCTTCATATTTGCGGGTCTTCTGGGTCTCCCTGTGGCTGGCAGCTCCACCCCTTCGGCTAAGGAGTGTGGCAGGTAGGTGTCTGCCAATGTGGCAGCACAGGTGTAGTCCCAAGCAATCTGCTTACCATCCTTCCAGGGTAGCATGGTGGCTCCATCAGGACGCTTTTGACTTCCATCAGACCTCTGCACTTGGGGTTCCCGCTGAGCTGGGCAACGGGCTGTGGCGAGGCTTCTCTTTATGATGTCATTGACCTCCTCATGTCTAGCATACTTCCTTCTGATGTGTGACACACTAGACCATGAAGTCCGAATTGGTCAGCCGTCGCCCTGCCGCAAATACACCTATGTTCGGTGAGTATGGGGGCGGCTAGGCGAAGAGCAACACCAATCCGAATGGCCTGTGGGTCGAGTCGAGTCCCCAGAGAGGAATTGGGAACAGCAAGAAGGAAATCTCCTGAGTGTGGTGCCTTCACCGCTAGGAGACGAGCTTTGTCCTTTCCTGAAGCGTTGGTGAGCATTGTGTTGGAAATTTTTTCCATGATCGGTTTGTCCCAGTGGGACTGTTTGTGCTCTTTGGGAGGAGCTGGTCTACTGGAGGAGTCTGCCAGGATGTCCCACTGCACTGCTGCTTCAATGAACTTGGGGTCTTGAGCTCCCACCACCCTCTCAAACGTTCAGGGACAATCCTCTTGACTAATCCACTGGAAGCCAAACACGATGACAGAAATGCAGGTAACGCTACCTGCCTTGCTTTGCGCACCCCTATACCTCCAAGTCGCACTGGAGGGTTGCCTGCTCCCATTGCTGATCCTCTAGTGACAGATTCAGTGCCTTCTTGAAGGTTGATCTCAGGTGTGCGTCATACTCGTCAAGTGTTGGGTTTTCAAAAGAGGGTGCGCACCTCAGGAAGTAAGTGAGTCTTGGCATAGTAAGACACCTTGTGAGGAGATACAGGGCATCATGGGCATCAAGATCACTTATTCTCTCCTCCATTCTTTTCAGGTCATTCACTTTGTCCTTGAGGACAGTGTCGATGGCGTGGTGACCCAGCGGTGCTCCCAGGAGGGTACTGTTGGATGGAGTTATAGTAGTGACTTCTGGGAGGATTGTTTGCACCGCATTGATTATTTCCTGATTTGTTGTGATAATTTCACACTTTGAGGGATTAAGGATGAGTCCTAAGGCTTCTCCTTGTGTCTTCACCCGTTGTAGGTCCTCTAACAAGGACTCCCTAGTACCTGCCAGAGTGCCATCATCCAGGTACCAGATGTTGAGCTCGCTGCATAGGCTGGAAGTTAGTTCTCTTACTGCCAAACAGAAGAGAAGTGGAGCGAGTGGATCACCCTGCTGAACACCCTCAGATGAGGGAATTTCATGTATATATATATATATATATATATATATATATATATATATATATATATATATATATATACATATATATATAACACTGCAGACTAACTGTGCATAAACAAGTGCCAGCTGGAGTGCTCCACCCTCCTAACAAGGTGTCTGGAACAGATCTGGGACCCATAAGCTGAGTCACAGCAACAACCATGGTAGCCCCGCTCAATGACTCCTTCCTTACCACCCTATTGCCCCCAAAAATCCGTGACCAATCAGCGGTGCGAGACACGGAGACGAGGCCGGTGATTGGTTAAGAGACCGTGAAGCCACGCCCAATCCTCTAATCACCCGTCAGGTGATTATATTTCACTCATAACTTATACGTCGCCCTAATGACACTTAACTAGCCACTCCCGGCCATTTGACGAATTTACATTTTTTTTTTTTGCATATTCACAGGGTAAATGTTGTACGTCTGGGCCGTAAATGTTGCGCTGTATGGTTGTAATCCTGTGTTATAGTTATTGATGTTTCGACCTTATGGTTATTATTTAGGTTTTGGTATAATTGAAAAGCTGAGAGAATGGCTGCTCACCGTACCAATTATAGGTACGTAAAGGTGAATTAAATTCATTATCTCTGTCTCTTTATCTATTTATTTATCTATCTATCTCTATCTTATAATATTAGTCTATTTACAAACTTCATCTCAGACGAGTGGAACCTGGAAACTGTGAGTCAAGATGCGTTTTACCTAACTGTCTGTGCCACAGACAGACTCCCCGCCTCAGTATGGCTCATGGTGGACACTAGGCGTTGTTTCCCATACCCGGGTGCACCATTATAATAGGAGGAAGCCACTACCATTCCGTCACGTGAGTGTGAAACGGAAGCCTGTTAAATGTTTTGTACTCTGGCCAAATTGCTGGTCTTTCTGTCTCGTGAAAATATTGGATGAGAGGTGATGTGTACAAACTTCTATTTACATTCAGTATATACTTAATTTCCTGTGTGTTTCTTAATGTGTGTTTTAATTGTGTTTTTTTTTTAATTCATGAGGTTTGGTCTGAAGCCGGGCCGTGGAGGCGATGATTCCAGGGCCCATAAATACACATATTCATGCAAATTGTCTTCTTCCATTACTCATCATTCTTCCATTCATCACACACACACACACACACACACACACACACACACACACACACACACACACACACAACAAACAAACAAACACACATACACACAGTATATCCCCCCGACACAATATATCAGCAATAATACATGTTATAGTCAGTGCTTTACATGGTAGACCAAGTTTACAATAGCCCCCAAATGGGTATAATTTCCTTGAGATACTGCCCACTGCTGCTGCCCAATGAAGCACATTCGTCATGGTAATGATTGTGCAAATTAATGTAATCACAACGCTGGAATTTGCAACTCATTCGTGTCAGAGACTAGTACAGTAAATACATTTGTTTATCAGATAGATGTTGCTGGAGGCAGACACTGGTTGCTGGGGGTCAAGTCTCGGCTGGTGGCTGTGTTTCTTAACCTGCCAAGAGCTCGATTCACTCCTTAACCTACTGAGCCCTGTCATCCCTGTTCTTAAAACTTTGTACGGAGCCTGCGTCCACTACTTTGTCGAGGTCATTCCACTTCCCGACGACCCTGAGACTTGAGAAATACTTCCAGACATCTCTGTATTTTTAACTTTCACCTGTGTCCCAGTGGACCTGTTTTCCGATATTTAAACAGTGTATTCCTGTCTACCCTAAACGTCCTCTGAGCATATTACATGTTACCACGCCTTCCTTGGTTCTTATGTCCAGTAACGTCTTCAAGTTCAGTTCAGTTAGCCCTCTTTTTTTTTTTTTTACATATATCGGGAGCTACCTTTGTTGCATGCACGTTCTCCAGTTTCATAATATGCTTTATCTGGTGTGGATACCATACTGGTGCTGCATACTCCACGATGGATCTGACATATGTTGTACACGTGTACAAGTACGACTCCTTGTTGAGATGTCTGAAGGCTGGTCTAAGATCTGCCTGATGTGTGCTTCTGGTGATATGACGCACTATGGTCACACTTAGGGGTATATTTCTTTGAGTGTGGTCTGCAGCCTCTGTTCCTCGAGTCTATACTCCGTGACCGGTCTTCTTGTGACTTTCCCAGTTCTCATAACTCTGCATTTGTTGGGGTTGAATTCAAGTAGTCATATATATATATGAGCAATCTTGAAAGTTTTTCCATTTATTTGTAACCTTTTCTGGTCCTAATAGGTTTTTATTCTCATTAGTTGTACGTCATCTGAAAATAGGGACACATCTGAATCAGTACGATCCTAGTATTTCATTCACATATACCAGAAACAGTACCGGTTCTAACACCGATCCTTGTGAAACCCCCCATGTTACTCTTCCCCATCCTGACATCGCTTCTCAAACTGACACTCTTTGTTTCCACCCCTAAAAGTACTCTTTGATCTACCAGAGTACATTCCTTGTTTTTCCTGCCTGCTTTTCGAGTTTTTGCCCAATCTCTTGTACAGTATCACATGTCTTCTTGCAGTCTAAGAAAATGAAATCCACCCAGCTGTTTGTGTCTCTTCTGTCTCTTCCATTACTTTGTCATCTCTGAACCCTTGCTGCCTATCGTGCTGGTGCTCTTTACTCTCCTTATAATCGTCTCCATGACCTTGCCTGTCATAAACCATACCACGGGTGGGGTTCGAACCCGCGGTCACAGAGTCTCAAAACTCCAGACCGTCGCGTAAGCCACTGGGCCAGCTAGCTTCAATAAGATTCATCCAACTAGGTATATTTCTACACAGGAAGGTTAGCATAGGCACCACTGTGTCCACAAATGCAAGTTTTTACAGACGAATCTCCCGCTAGCATGGCCGTGACGAACTCTAGCTCAAGTCCCCTTCAAAGCCAGTGGCTTACGCGACGGTCTGGAGTTTTGAGACTCTGTGACCGCGGGTTCGAACCCCACCCGTGGTATGGTTTGTTTGCAATCGTGTCATTACGATTTCGTGAGTCATGTTGAAGGCTTGCCTGTCATGCTTGTCAGAGACACTTATAATCGTCTCCATGACCTTGCCTGTCATGCTTGTCAGAGACACTGGTCTGTGACTCAACGCTTCATATCCATTTCCTTTTGTAAATATCGGAACTCCTTTTGCTGTCTTTCAGATCTCGTGTAACTGTCCATTGTCCATTGACTTCTTGTACATCTTGGCTAATGGTATAGAGACAGTGTTGCTGCTCCATTTCTCAGAATCAATGGTGACTCCCACCTCGTCAGGCCCCATTGACTCTGCAGTAGCCAGCTCACTCAAAAGTCTTATCACCTCTTCCCCGGTTCTGTGGCTGCCGCTGTTTCCACTAAGATCTCGTCTGTTCTGCGCCTCGCAGACTTCCTTGTGGTTTCTCGTCAGCTCTCCTTCTTCCTTCTTCAGTCAGATCACCCGGTCTTTCACTGTCGTCTTTCTGATATGGCCGTGAAGCAGTTTTGGTTTAGACTTGGCTTCTCTCAAGGCTAAAGTACTCAACATCGTCTATCAAGACTAAGGGACCGCATAACTTCTTCCACTGTCTCAAGCAAAATACTCGCCTATGTATTAGAACGAAGAATCTTACTACGCGAGCGAAATATCTCGTCAGTAAACATATTTAGGTGATGCAGACACGTCTTTCTCATCACTACATATGCTTGGCACGTCTTGTACGTGGCACCAGGCCGTGTGGAAGCAGCCTCAACCCTGCCATCAAGTATAACGTAGTGGAGTCAGATTGCTATCAGCGCCGCCTGGCTCATGCAGAGCATTTTTCTCCTTAAAAATAACGCAGGTTGTTATCATGGCTCAGCAGCTTAATGATTTAATTCAATATCATATCTTTCAATTCTTGCCAATGAAGAAGACCGGACGAGGAGCAGCTAAACAGCTTAATTAACAGTGTCGCGTTACAGGCTGCGGTTTATGCGTCGTGCGCACGAAGGCGTCACTCACCCGGGACTCCATTATGCATGCTTAAAGGTAATGTTAGAGTCGTACCTGGTAATTAATTAATTTAGGGGCTATTATTCGAGGCGGGTACCTTTTTTCCCCGCTATATCAGTGTTGTGTTAGGGTGCTGTGTTAAGTCAGTGTTTTGTTATGATGCTCTGACAGTGTTAGAGGTGTGTTAGGTCAGTGTTGTGTTATGGTGTTTCTTAAAGATGTATATAAAACGTCTTCGCCACTTTTCCTTGCAATGTAGTTTTCATGTACTCTGCGCAGCCACGGAGAGATACACTTGACAATACATATAATTATATATGGAAGACTTATGAGAGCCTAGTCCCAAATGTACACACTACCATAACACTGTGAGAAATGTGGAAGTGTGTAATACTCCCAGTGGAAAGCAGGGACGCCATGTTCACAATGAGAGAACACTGTGTCAACATCCGTGGTCCAAGACTCTTCAACCTGATACCAGCAGATATCAGATATATTGCTAGAATAAGTGTAGTCTTCTAGGGTAAACTGCAGCACTACCTTTGGTATACCTTTGAGTTTCGAGAGTTTCCCTTCTCTCGGAGCCCAGCCCAAGTGCAAGATGAATCAGGCTGTGATGTGGGCCAACGGGCCGCCAATGCTGAACACTGTCAACAATAAAGCCTGGCCCCAGACCGGGCTGTGAGGGTAGATACATTCCCGAAATGGGTTACATGTGTATCACACACTATTCAGCATACTGACAACCCTAAGGTTGAATACAGTGCTGCCTTACAACCATAAGCTCATCTCTAACTTCCTATCAAGTCTTCTAAATATCTTATACGTCATGATCATACCTCCCCAGATCTTTCCAAACTATAATGTCATCTGGCTCAGATCTTTCAGTATCTCCTCATAGTTAATTTCCCTCACCTCCGAGACCAGTTTATTTGCGAATCTCTACTTCTTCTCTTGGTTCTCAACGTGCCTGATCAGGTGCGGGTTCAGTGCTGGTTCTGCATACTCCACGATATGTCTGACATATGTTGCACATAATGTCATATATAATTTTTTGGGGGGTCATGGTTCTTGAAGACTAATCTTTAGGTCAACAGTGGTGCCCAATCCTTTCAAAAGTTATTTAATTATTGAATGCCACCGGCGCTATGCTAGGCACTGTGTTCACCCATCAGATCCTTCTACCAGAGTGAGGGTTACAGCTTGTGTCCTCCCACTAACACCCCCCTCGCTCGGGCTTCTGTTTCCGGTCTTTTTCACCTTCCTCAATTTTCTTCTGTTTGTCCCGGCTGAGGTTGACATCCAGTAGCTGCTGGCCTGACCAACCTGCCAGTTTGACCAAGTTATATTATGGATTTTCCTTTTCACCTCCGGTTTTTATGCATTTCGTTAATTTTACTACTATATAATATATGTATATATATATATATATATATATATATATATATATATATATATATATATATATTGTATACTCACCTATATGTGGTAGTAGAGGGGCCGTGTATTTGAGTGCGAGCGCGCGCGCGTGCGTGTGTGTCTGTGTACGAGAGAGAGAGAGAGAGAGAGAGAGAGAGAGAGAGAGAGAGAGAGAGAGAGAGAGAGGGGGTAGAATCTCCATACTCCCCCTCCCTCACCACAACATTTTTCATCAGACATGAGATGGATATTACGGTCCTAACCACCTGATAACTACCTCCCTGCCTATAATTAGCTTGCATAATCGCCCTCTTGTTGGAATAACCCTGTGTGTGTGTGTGTGTGTGTGTGTGTGTGTGTGTGTGTGTGTGTGTGTGTGTGAGGGGACGCAGCGATACAGGGACGAGCAGGGGACACCCTCAGGGGACTCATAGATGGCAGGGACGCCCCTGGGAAGAGGAGACAGGAGGTGGAAGAGGCAGGGCTGTGTGTTCTAGAGTAGCTTGTCCTCCCCGTTGTTTATAATCCTCCCCGGGGGTGATGCAGGGGACCAGTCTTCCTTACAGAGGTCGGCCTAAATAATCCTCTCGTAGTTTCCGCTCTCCGGGGATTAATTGAAGCCTGTGTGTTGTTTTAAATTTGAGGAGGAGCTGGATTATTATTACGCAGCAGATTAGGTTGTTACGAAGGAAAGCCAGGGAGGTAAAATGTCTATATTAGTCAACATTGTGGTGAGTTGTTACCGCCTGGTCCACCTCTTATCGTTCTTTATCACACTGCTCGTTGCTGCTGACTGCTGTGTAATTTTCAATACTTTGTGGATTTGCAACAATCTGCTAATTGTCCTAATGGCAGGGTTTCTTCGCTTACATTTCCATTGTAGCTCTAAATGGCCTTCTCAGAGGCTTTTGACACAGAAGAACAAATATAAAGTTTGAAATTCACCTCGTACAGTTTCGACACACATCAGTCACACACACAGCCTACAGGCCTACGATAACAGTTGTACACCTCACTCAGCCACTTACATTAATCACACAGCCTACAGGCCTACGATAACGAGCAACACTTCACTCAGCCTAGAAGAGACTGGCCATCTTTGAGGGGGCACACAAAAAAAATGGTGTAGGAAGGTAGAGCGTAATAACAGGTTGGTTGTGGGACGCCTTGACGTGTTAATCAAGTCTGTGACCCCTTCCAGGACACACACACACACTCACACACACACACACACATACACACACACACACACGCCCCGATGGCATGGTGGCTAGCGCTCTTGCTTCACGCACGGAGGGCCCGGGTTCAATTCCCGGCGGGGCCGAAACATTTCGAAGTGTTTCGTTACACACACACACACATACATACAACAGGCCTAGTGTCTAATCGACATGTGCCTAGGACAAAATGGTAACTAACTAACACATACATGCACACAGCTGAGAAGGCGAGACCAGGAGCTAGGACTCGACCACTGCAAAACAAAAATCGGTGAGTGAAACGCAAATTGATTCGGGAATGGTTCCCACCGAAATTCTTTCACAGTTACCGGGATGAAGCAAGAAACAAGTGGGGCTCCACAAGGATCAGTACTAGAGCCACTACTGTTCCTGTTTCATGCAAATGACCTGAGAGACAATCACATTGTGTGTGTGTGTGTGTGTGTGTGTGTGTGTGTGTGTGTGTGTGTGTGTGTGTGTTGTGTGTGAAGATGATGTGTAACTATTGCATAAGAAAAAAAATGTGAAGAAACTGAAAAAAGAGAGACCTTAGAAAATAAATTATGTTTATATATATATACTATATATATATATATATATATATATATGTATATATATATATATATATATATATATATATATATAAATATATATATATATATATATATATATATATATATATATATATAATTTGTGGATATTGTACTTCACAGTACTGCCACGGTACTTCACAGTACTGTCACGGTGACTTCCCACAGTACTGTCACGGTACTTCCCACATTACTGCCGCGGTACTTCCCACAATACTGTCACGGTACTTCCCACAGTACTGTCACGGTACTTCCCACAGTACTGCCACGGTACTACCCACAGTACTGTCACGGTACTACCCACAGTACTGCCACGGTACTACCCACAGTACTGCAACGGTACTTCCCACAGTACTGTCACGGTACTACCCACAGTACTGCCACGGTACTACCCACAGTACTGTCACGGTACTTCCACAGTACTGCCACGGTACTACCCACAGTGCTGTCACGGTACTTCCACAGTACTGCCACGGTACTTCCCACAGTGCTGTCACGGTCTTCCCAGTACTGCCACGGTACTACCCACAGTACTGTCACGGTACTTCCCACAGTACTGCCACGGTACTACCCACAGTACTGTCACGGTACTTCCCACAGTACTGCCACGGTACTACCCACAGTACTGTCACGGTACTTCCAACAGTACTTCCATGGTACTACCCACAGTACTGTCACGGTACTTCCCACAGTACTGTCACGGTACTTCCCACAGTACTGCCACGGTACTTCCCACAGTACTGCCACGGTACTACCCACAGTACTGTCACGGTACTACCCACAGTACTGCCACGGTACTACCCACAGTACTGAAACGGTACTTCCACAGTACTGCCACGGTACTACCACAGTCTGTCACGGTACTACCCACAGTACTGCAACGGTGCTTCCACAGTACTGTCACGGTACTACCCACAGTACTGCCACGGTACTACCCACAGTACTGTCACGGTACTTCCCACAGTACTGCCACGGTACTTCCCACAGTGCTGTCACGGTACTTCCCACAGTACTGCCACGGTACTACCCACAGTACTGTCACGGTACTTCCCACAGTACTGCCACGGTACTACCCACAGTACTGTCACGGTACTTCCCACAGTACTGCCACGGTACTACCCACAGTACTGTCACGGTACTTCCCACAGTACTGCCACGGTACTACCCACAGTACTGTCACGGTACTTCCAACAGTACTTCCACGGTACTACCCACAGTACTGTCACGGTACTTCCCACAGTACTGTCACGGTACTTCCAACAGTACTTCCACGGTACTTCCCACAGTACTGTCACGGTACTTCCCACAGTGCTGTCACGGTACTTCCCACAGTACTGTCACGGTACTTCCCACAGTACTGTCACGGTACTTCCCACAGTACTGTCACGGTACTTCCAACAGTACTTCCACGGTACTACCCACAGTACTGTCACGGTACTTCCCACAGTACTGTCACGGTACTTTCAACAGTACTTCCACGGTACTACCCACAGTACTGTCACGGTACTTCCCACAGTACTGTCACGGTACTTCCCACAGGGCGAAACGTCACATTAAACGTTTTGCTCCCTGCCTGTGCTTTTACTTCATTAATCCTTCATTAATCCTTCATCAATCCTTCATCCTTCATTAATCCTTCATCAATCCTTAATCCTTCATCCTTCATTAATCCTCCATCCTTCATCAATCCTTCATCCTTCATTAATCCTCCATCCTTCATTAATCCTTCATCCTTCATTAATCCTTCATCCTTCATCAATCCTTCATCCTTCATTAATCCTCCATCCTTCATCAATCCTTCATCCTTCATTAATCCTTCATCTTTCATCAATCCTTCTTCCTTCATTAATCCTTCATCCTTCATCAATCCTTCATCTTTCATCAATCCTTCATCCTTCATTAATCCTCCATCCTTCATCCTTCATTAATCCTTCATCAATCCTTAATCCTTCATCAATCCTTCATTAATCCTTCATCCTTCATTAATCCTCCACCCTTCATCAATCCTTCATCCTTCATCAATCCTTCATTCTTCAATAATCCTTCATCAATCCTTCATTAATCCTTCATCCTTCATTAATCCTCCACCCTTCATCAATCCTTCATCCTTCATTAATCTTTCATCCTTCATCAATCCTTCATCCTTCATTCCATCCTTCAATCCTTCATCTAATCCTTATCATCATCAATCCTTCATCTCATTAATCCTTCATCCTTCATTAATCTCATCTTCATCAATCCTTCATCTCATTATCCTCATCATCCTCATCAAATTCATTAATCCTTCATTAATCCTTAATCCCTATCAATCCTTCATAATCTTCATCTTCATTAATCCTCCACCTTCATCAATCCTTCATCCTTCATTAATCCTTCATCCTTCATCAACCTTCATCTTCATTATCCTTCATCATTCTAATCATCTTCATCAATTCATTCATCTTATCTCATATCCTTCATCCTTCATCATTCTTCATCTTCATCTTCATAATCTTCATCTTCAATCTCGATCACTTCATTATCACTTCATTATCTCTTATCTTCATTCATTCATCTTTCATAATCCTTCATCCTCATTCTCAGATCCTTGGTATCAGATCTTCATCCTCATAATCCTCTCAAATCCTTATCCTTGTAATCATTCATCAATCCTTGATTCATCAATCCTTCTCCTTCATTATCCTCATCCTTCATCCTGTCGTCACTTCATTAGATCCTTGTCTGCATTAGATCCTTCATCCTTCAGGATACCTTGTCCTTCAGTCATCTCATTAGGGTACCTTCTATGCACCTTAGATCCTTGTCATCTCAAATCCTGTCACTTCAGATCCTTATCTTAATCATTTGTCATTAATCCTTAAATGCTATCCTTCAGATCTTTCATCTTCAGTCGAACCTTGTCTACATTCGATCATCTCTAATCTTCATCAATCTTCAGATCCTTGATCACTTCATTACATTCGATCATGATCTCATCCTTCAGATCCTTATCATTCAAACCTTCATCAATCCTAATCATCGAATCCTTCATTAGAAGCAGATCTTATCAGATCTTCAGTCCATCTCTTGACCATCTACATCTCATAAATGTTCACAGTCAAATTGATCTTATCATCCTCATCAATTCGTCTTGTCGTTGATTCGTTCCGTCCACTATTGTATTTTATGCGTCATTGTAATTGTTGTCAGTATTAGTGATTTTGATGGTCCTTTCCCCATCAATCTCAGTCTTTCAATTCATAACAGTTTTATTTCGTGATCCTCATTAATGTTTAATCAGGTATTTGATTTCATGTCATTGAATTTCACATCTTATAATCCAATTAACATTTTCAGAACATTCGATGGAAACATATTTATCTCTATATCGAATCTCTGGACAATGTTCCGTTCAATAATTCTGATAGCCTTATTTACACTGCACATCAAAATCTTCGTGTTTTATTATCTCGATTATATTCTTTCTGATAAGTTGTATACACGACCTATCTGAGTGAAGCTATCAGTATCAAACTTCCTCCTTGATACTTTCTCTGATATCCTTCTGTACCCGTTGTCTCCTCTATGTTCTCCTTCAAATCATTGTTGTATCTCTCATCAGTCCATTTCTTATCCTCTCCATTCATTAATCCTCCACCCTTCATCAATCCTTCATCCTTCATTAATCCTTCATCCTTCATCAATCTTTCATCCTTCATCAATCCTTCATTAATCCTTCATTTCATTAATTCTTCATTTTCATTGAACCTTTTTTCTTCATTGATCATCCTTCATTAATCCTTCATTGATTCTTAATCCTTCATCGTTCATTTATCCTTCATGCTTCATCCTAGGAGGCCTGGGCTGGGACCTGGCCGCGGGGGGCGTGGACCCCCAAAAATCCTCCAGGTAACATCCTTCCTTGTAGTACTCGCAGATACAGTACACAGCTCCAGGGATACCTTGGGTATGTACTTCAGGGATACCTTGGGTGTGCACTTCAGAGATACCTTGGGTATGCACTTCAGGGATACCTTGGGTGTGCACTTCAGGGATGCCTTGGGTGTGCACTTCAGGGATACCTTGGGTATGCACTTCAGGGATACCTTGGGTGTGCACTTCAGGGATACCTTGGGTATGCACTTCAGGGATACTTGGGTATGCACTTCAGGGATACCTTGGGTGTGCACTTCAGGGATACCTTGGGTGTGCACTTCAGGGATACCTTGGGTATGCACTTCAGGGATACCTTGGGTGTGCACTTCAGGGATACCTTGGGTATGCACTTCAGGGATACCTTGGGTATGCACTTCAGGGATACCTTGGGTGTGCACTTCAGGGATACCTTGGGTGTGCACTTCAGGGATACCTTGGGTATGCACTTCAGGGATACCTTGGGTATGCACTTCAGGGATACCTTGGGTATGCACTTCAGGGATACCTTGGGTATGCACTTCAAGGATACCTTGGGTGTGCACTTCAGGGATACCTTGGATATACACTCGGAAAATGCCTTACGCTTAGAGAGGAAGATTTTAAGGCAGATTTCAGTCCATCCTGGACCCATCTGACGACTGATAATGGTTCACGAGGGATCGAAATGTCGTCTTTATCTTCCTCTCGAAGTGTGACTTGTCGGTGAATTGTTCCGGTACCACTATTGTGATTTTGTGGGTCAGTTGTGAATTGTTGTAGCCAGGGTATTGTGATTTTGTGGGTCAGTTGTGAATTGTTGTAACCAGGGTATTGTGATTTTGTGGGTCAGTTGTGAATTGTTGTAACCAGGGTATTGTGATTTTGTGGGTCATTTGTGAATTGTTCCAGCCACTTATAATACCAAATATAACAGTTATTCAGGAACAATTCGATGGATAACAGATATTTTATCGCATATAGCGAATTGCTGGCGGACACAGTGTCTCCGTTTAAAGCTAATTCGCTGGAGTAGCCTCTATTTACAGTGGACAGGACATCAAAATTTCTGCGCTGTTTTTTTCCTGCGGGATTAGCGTATTTTTTTTCGTGAATGAAGTGTGTATGAAAGCAGCGAGGCCACCGTGGAGGTGAAGGCATCAGTGAATGCAGAAAGGGCTTCCTTCCTTTTGATACTTTCCCCTCTGATATCCTCCCCTCTCTCTGTACCAGCTGTTGTCTCCCCTCTACTGTGGTCTCCCCTCTCACAATACCAGCTGTTGTTGTCACCCCTCTCACAGTACCAGCTGTTGGTGTCACCCCTCTCACAGTACCAGCTGTTGTTGTCACCCCTCTCACAGTACCAGCTATTGGTGTCACCCCTCTCACAGTACCAGCTGTTGGTGTCACCCCTCTCACAGTACCAGCTGTTGGTGTCACCCCTCTCACAGTACCAGCTGTTGTTGTCACCCCTCTCACAGTACCAGCTGTTGGTGTCACCCCTCTCACAGTACCAGCTGTTGTTGTCACCCTTCTCACAGTACCAGCTGTTGGTGTCACCCCTCTCACAGTACCAGCTGTTGTTGTCACCCTTCTCAGAGTACCAGCTGTTGGTGTCACACCTCTCACAATACCAGCTGTTGTTGTCACCCCTCTCACAGTACAGCTGTTGGTGTCACCCCTCTCACAGTACCAGCTGTTGGTGTCACCCCTCTCACAGTACCAGCTGTTGTTGTCACCACTCTCACAGTACAGCTGTTGTTGTCACCCCTCTCACAGTACCACCTGTTGTTGTCGCCCCTCACAGTACCAGCTGTTGCTGTCACCCCCACAGTACCAGCTGTTGTTGTCACCCCTCACAGTACCAGCTGTTGTTGTCACCCCTCACAGTACCAGCTGTTGTTGTCACCCCCACAGTACAGCTGTTGTTGTTACCCCTCACAGTACAGCTGTTGTAGTCACCCCTCACAGTACAGCTGTTGTAGTCACCCCTCACAGTACAGCTGTTGTAGTCACCCCTCACAGTACAGCTGTTGTAGTCACCCCTCACAGTACAGCTGTTGTAGTCACCCTTCACAGTACAGCTGTTGTAGTCACCCCTCACAGTACAGCTGTTGTAGTCACCCCTCACAGTACAACTGTTGTAGTCACCCCTCACAGTACAGCTGTTGTAGTCACCCCTCACAGTACAGCTGTTGTAGTCACCCCTCACAGTACAGCTGTTGTAGTCACCCCTCACAGTACAGCTGTTGTAGTCACCCCTCACAGTACAGCTGTTGTTGTCACCCCTCAAAGTACAGCTGTTGTGTTACCCCTCGCAGTACAGCTGTTGTAGTCACCCCTCACAGTACAGCTGTTGTAGTCACCTCTCACAGTACAGCTGTTGTAGTCACCCCTCACAGTATAGCTGTTGCTGTCACCCCCACAGTACCAGCTGTTGTTGTCACCCCTCACAGTACCAGCTGTTGTTGTCACCCCTCACAGTACCAGCTGTTGTTGTCACCCCCACAGTACAGCTGTTGTTGTTACACCTCACAGTACAGCTGTTGTAGTCACCCCTCACAGTACAGCTGTTGTAGTCACCCCTCACAGTACAGCTGTTGTAGTCACCCCTCACAGTACAGCTGTTGTAGTCACCCCTCACAGTACAGCTGTTGTAGTCACCCTTCACAGTACAGCTGTTGTAGTCACCCCTCACAGTACAGCTGTTGTAGTCACCCCTCACAGTACAACTGTTGTTGTCACCCTCACAGTACAGCTGTTGTTGTTACCCCTCACAGTACAGCTGTTGTAGTCACCCCTCACAGTACAGCTGTTGTTGTTACCCCTCACAGTACAGCTGTTGTAGTCACCCCTCACAGTACAGCTGTTGTAGTCACCTCTCACAGTACAGCTGTTGTAGTCCCCCCTCACAGTACAGCTGTTGTAGTCACCCCTCACAGTTCAGTTGTTGTAGTCACCCCTCACAGTACAGCTGTTGTAGTCACCCTTCACAGTACAGCTGTTGGTGTCACCCTCACAGTACAGCTGTTGTAGTCACCCCTCACAGTAAAGCTGTTGTAGTCACCCCTCACAGTACAGCTGTTGGTGTCACCCTCACAGTTCAGCTGTTGTAGTCACCCCTCACAGTTCAGCTGTTGTAGTCACCCCTCACAGTTCAGCTGTTGTAGTCACCCCTCACAGTACAGCTGTTGTAGTCACCCCTCACAGTACAGCTGTTGTAGTCACCCCTCACAGTACAGCTGTTGTAGTCACCCCTCACAGTACAGCTGTTGTAGTCACCCCTCACAGTACAGCTGTTGTAGTCACCTCTCACAGTACAGCTGTTGTAGTCACCCCTCACAGTACAGCTGTTGTTGTCACCCCTCAAAGTACAGCTGTTGTTGTTACCCCTCGCAGTACAGCTGTTGTAGTCACCCCTCACAGTACAGCTGTTGTAGTCACCCCTCAGAGTTCAGCTGTTGTAGTCACCCCTCACAGTACAGCTGTTGTAGTCACCCCTCACAGTACAGCTGTTGGTGTCACCCTCACAGTACAGCTGTTGTAGTCACCCCTCACAGTACAGCTGTTGTAGTCACCCCTCACAGTACAGCTGTTGGTGTCACCCTCACAATACAGCTGTTGTAGTCACCCCTCACAGTACAGCTGTTGTAGTCACCCTCACAGTACAGCTGTTGTTGTCACCCCTCGCAGTACAGCTGTTGTTGTTACCCCTCACAGTACAGCTGTTGTAGTCACCCCTCACAGTACAGCTGTTGTAGTCACCCCTCACAGTACAGCTGTTGTTGTCACCCCTCACAGTACAGCTGTTGTTGTTACCCCTCACAGTACAGCTGTTGTAGTCACCCCTCACAGTACAGCTGTTGTTGTTACCCCTCACAGTACAGCTGTTGTAGTCACCCCTCACAGTACAGCTGTTGTAGTCACCTCTCACAGTACAGCTGTTGTAGTCCCCCCTCACAGTACAGCTGTTGTAGTCACCCCTCACAGTTCAGTTGTTGTAGTCACCCCTCACAGTACAGCTGTTGTAGTCACCCTTCACAGTACAGCTGTTGGTGTCACCCTCACAGTACAGCTGTTGTAGTCACCCCTCACAGTAAAGCTGTTGTAGTCACCCCTCACAGTACAGCTGTTGGTGTCACCCTCACAGTTCAGCTGTTGTAGTCACCCCTCACAGTTCAGCTGTTGTAGTCACCCCTCACAGTTCAGCTGTTGTAGTCACCCCTCACAGTACAGCTGTTGTAGTCACCCCTCACAGTACAGCTGTTGTAGTCACCCCTCACAGTACAGCTGTTGTAGTCACCCCTCACAGTACAGCTGTTGTAGTCACCCCTCACAGTACAGCTGTTGTAGTCACCCCTCACAGTACAGCTGTTGTAGTCACCCCTCACAGTACAGCTGTTGGTGTCACCCCTCACAGTACAGCTGTTGGTGTCACCCCTCACAGTACAGCTGTTGGTGTCACCCCTCACAGTACAGCTGTTGGTGTCACCCCTCTAGGGTGCTCTTCTCCTCCTAATTGATACCAAGCATTGGTTGCAGCTGATGTATGTCAGTTGTGTCTCTATTATCAAAATTTAGTGTTTCCGTCGTGGTCTTACCTGGCAACACTGCCGCCAGTGTTGCTTGTCCTTGTTGTGTTTGTTGGTGGTGTATTTGTTGTTAGTGTGTTTGTTGGTGATGTGTTCGTTGGTGTGTTTGTTGGTGTGTTTGTTGGTGGTGTGTTTGTTGGTGGTGTGTTTGTAGGTGATGTGTTTATTGGTGGTGCGTTTGTTGGTGGTGTGCTTATTGGTGTGTTTGTTGGTGTGTTGGTGTGTTTGTGGGTGTGTTTGTTGGTGTGTTGGTGTGTTTGTGGGTGTGTTTATTGGTGGTGTGTTTATTGGTGGTGTGTTTGTTGGTGTGTTTGTTGGTGTTTGTTGGTGGTGTGTTGGTCTCTTGGTGGTGGTGGTAGTTGTGATGTGTGTGTACTCACCTAGTTGTGGTTGCAGGGGTCGAGACATAGCTCCTGGCCCCGCCTCTTCACTGGCCGCTACTGGGTCACTCTCCCTGCGCCATGAGCTTTATCATACCTCTTCTTAAAGCTGTGTATGGAACTTGCCTCCACTACATCGCTTCCCAAGCTATTCCACTTCCCGACAACTCTGTGACTGAAGAAATACTTCCTAACATCCCTGTGATTCATCTGAGTCTTCAAGTTCCAACTGTGTCCCCTTGTTGCTGTGTCCCATCTTTGGAACATTCTGTCCCTGTCAACCTTGTCAATTCCTCTCAGTATCTTATATGTCGTTATCATGTCCCCCCTATCTCTCCTGTCCTCCAGTGTCGTCAGGTCGATTTCCCTTAACCTCTCCTCGTAGGACATACCCCTTAGCTCCGGGACTAATCTTGTTGCAAACCTTTGCACTTTCTTTAGTTTCTTTACGTGCTTGGATAAATGTGGGTTCCAAACTGGTGCTGCATACTCCAGTATGGGCCTAACGTACACAGTGTACAGGGTCCTGAACGATTCTTTATTAAGATGTCGGAATGCTGTTCTTAGGTTTGCTAGGCGCCCGTATGCTGCAGCAGTTATTTGGTTGATGTACGCCTCAGGAGATGTGCCTGGTGTTATACTCACCCCAAGATCTTTTTCCTTGATTGAAGTTTGTAGTCTCTGGCCCCCTAGACTGTACTCCGTCTGCGGTCTTCTTTGCCCTTCCCCAATCTTCATGACTTTGCACTTGGTTGGGTTGAACTCCAGGAGCCAATTGCTGGACCAGGCTTGCAGCCTATCCAGATCCCTTTGTAGTTCTGCCTGGTCCTCTTCCGATTGAATTCTTCTCATCAACTTCACATCATCTGCAAACAGGGACACTTCGGAGTCTATTCCTTCCGTCATGTCGTTCACAAACACCAGAAACAGCACCGGTGTGTGTGTGTGTGTGTGTGTGTGTGTGTGTGTGTATGTGTGTGTGTGTGTGTGTGTGTGTGTGTGTGTGTGTGTGTGTGTGTGTGTGTGTGACTGTGTTGAGGCACTCAAGGGGCTTCCACTGAAACACTCATTTCTGGTCCACTTAAAGGACATGAGTGACGTGTTTAGAGTTCTCAGCATCCCTGGACTCAGAACAGGACTCTCCAGCTTGACGGACTCACCAGGAACCGCGAGGCTTATCTGACACATGGCTGTTAGAGTTCAACCGCAGCATGCGAATGGTCAGGGAAGAGAAAAGGGATCAGAAACGGAATACAATGGGGAAAATCAACAACAAGCAGGAACACCATTCAGGAACCTTAACAAAGAATCCCGAAGAACCGATCACGCGAAGCATATGAGATTTACTGTACAGACGGAGTCCAAGCAGGTAGCAAATTAGAAAAGGCCTAGAGATTCGCAACGAGATTAGTCCCAAGTCTCCCTGCCCCCTTAATTCTCCTCCTCCTTCTCATTCTCCTTCTCCTCCTCCTCCTCCTCCTCCTCCTCCTCCTCCTCCTCGTAGAGGCGGTGCATGGCGTTGCAAGCAACCTCCTGAACCCAGCGCAAGCAATGGCAGTTGCATTATGCATGTATCGTCAATTTCTTGGGTGGGACACACGAAACACAGTCAAGGTGAATAATCTTATTTTTGAAGGAAGACACAGCAGTCGTGATGGAGAAGACACAGGCAGGGAGAACATGCCTGTGTTTTATAGAGCTCTGTGAAGATTATAAAGCTCTGTAGAGCTTTGTGAAGGTTATGAAGCTCTGTAGAGCTCTGTGAAGGTTATAAAGATCTGTAGAGCTTAGTGAAGGTTATGAAGCTCTGTAGAGCTCTGTGAAGGTTATAAAGCTCTATGAAGATAATAAAGCTCTGCTTAGCTTTATTAAGCTATCTTAAGACTGTAATTAATTTTCACTCTAGGAGACAATTAGCAGCCACACGCCTTAAGTCACACCAAATAATTTTTGGCAGGACAGTTTACATTGTAATTCTAGCACAAACACACTTAAGCTATATAATAATATAATATATGTAAGTTATACACTTATAAGATATATACACGGTCTGTATTTTGTCCGGGTAGCTTTATTACGGAAACGTTTCGCCAGCCAGTAGCCTCATCAGTCCACTATAGATGAGAACGGTGAAAGACGAGGAGGAATTCGAGGTAATCAGTCCCTGAGCCTGGAGATGATGTGTCCAGTCCTTTAGTCTAGGTAGAAGTACAGCATATGCGAGGATGAAATGGTTAATGGTAAACGCTAAACCCATGTGGGTCATTCAGCGCAAGACGTGACAGATGCTGACAAGACGTGACAAGACGTGACAGACGCTGACAGACGCTGACAAGACGTGACAAGACGCTGACTCTTGATGCAGGGAGTTCTTCAGCGCTTGGATAACCTTTAGGCATCACCTACTTCCGTTAGTGGATTTTGTCTACCTGTGACGCCGCCTCCAGCTGCTTCACCTCACCAGTCTGCAATATATTAACCCCTTCTCCGCGCGTATGTTGCCGGGTCACCACATGGAGAAGACCCGGACCAGGAGCCTTCCTAGCGAACCTACCCGTACCAGCATATGCTGTACTTTTATCAAGATTGATGGATTGAACACATCCTCTCCAGGCCGAGGGACTGATTACCTCAAATTCCTTCTCAATTTCCACCATTCTTCTCTTTATCGGACTGAGGAAGCCATTGGCTGGGGAAAGTTTTCACAGTTTTGCACAAGTGTGGCACAAATGTCTCATTCATCAATTTGTCGGTTTTTCTAAACCATTTATACACTAACCAGTAATGTTTACTTTGTACACAGGTTGCAGAAATAGCTTCTGCTATGACAACGTTTCGCTCTTTTTAGAGAGATTTACGCATGACGAAACTTAACCCAGTGAAACATCGTGTTCAACCTTTGTCTGCTCTTCACTAGCCCAGCAAGTCTTGCAAAGACAGTGAACAGCGCGAGACACCGTTCATAAAAGCCATTTTCATAACCAACTGGCCTGAAGGATACTTAAAGGATTCTTCAGGGAGGTCAGCGCCCCCGCTGCTGCACGGTCCCAGACCTGGCCTCCTGGTGAATCAAGGCCTGATCAACCAGGCTGTTACTGCTGGCCACACACAATCCAATGTACGAACCCCAGCCCAGCTGCTCTGGAACTGATGTGATGATACTTATCAAGTTCCGTCTTGAAGACACCCATTACGACAGCCTTACGACGCTGTCAAATAGAAGACAATCACTTATTAGACATCAAAATTCCATTTTTTGTTACAATGTCTCAGCAGTGACGTTTCTAAATTCTCTTGTCTTTACAGTGGAAATTGTAATTCCGGAAATATTCTGTAATGAATCGAGTCTATTGGTCTCGTCTTCCCACTTGAAAAGAAAGCTTCAGAATCCAGAACTGATGTCCTTCCAGACGATACTGTGGTTCCAGACCAACTTCTGATGACTCTAATCTCTGTATGTTGTCCTTCCAGGTGAAAGTGGGGGGTTCCGAATTAAGTTCTGATGATTCTAATATCCCTGTTTTTGTTCTTGCAGGTGAAGGTGTGGTTTCAGAACCGGAGGACGAAGCACAAGAGAGTACAGCAAGAGGAGGAGCAGCAGTCCGGCGGAGGTCAGAAGAAGAACAACCCCAGCAACAGCGCTGACGACGGCAAGGGCGAGTCTGGCAAGACCGACGATAAGGACGACCTCTCCATGATCGAGTACGACGAGGACGACGTTATGAGCGACGATGACTGTGATCCTCGAGGCCAGGACGGCAGTGCGCAATCCTAGAAACCGCAAGAGCTGCACGGAGACGTGTGTACGTGTGCGTGTGTGGGAGGGAGGGGCAGTGTTGATGTCCGTGGGCACGTCGTCAGTGACCAATCTCGGTGCTTGGGAAACGGACCAGAGAATCCGGATTGAAGAGAAAACTAAGCCAAGTGGCGGATGTGTTTCCATAATGCTGGACATAAGTGTGCGGATTACGACAGTTGAAGAATTAGAAACGTGTACAACATCTGGGTATCTTTATTTGTAGACGTTTCGCCATCTAGTGGTTTTATCAATACAATACAAGGACATAATGTGTAGAATGTAGAACTATATACAAAATATGAGGTAATCAGTCCCTCATCACCGTAGTCTTCAAGACTACGGTGCTGATCACAAACTCCGAGGATGAAGGACTGATTACCTCATCTTTTGTATATAGTTCTACAGTCTTCACATTATGTCCTTGTATTGTATTGATAAAGCCACTGGAGGGCAAAACATCTACAAATAATGATACCCTGATGTTGCACACGTGTCTAATTCATCACCTTGTGGGGGATTATATACCATTCATGTGTAAGAGCCACAGTACCCCGGGAGGGGGACATCGTGCCATTGAACGTGTGCTGAACGAGGTGGGAACGAGAGAGAACGTCGAGTGGTGAACGTAATCTAGTACTCTGGAACACTAGTGAAGGACGCTAGTCTCAACACAATTCTTGTCATCGCGATGGGGAGGGGAAAAAAAGTCAGTCTATTGTAAAAAGCCTCTGCAATAATATATATATATATATATATATATATATATATATATATATATATATATGAGTAACATGTGCTAAAACAGGAGTGGAAAAGACGGTGAATTAAGAATATAAACAATGACTCGCAATGTGTGGGGAAGTTGCAGAGTTTTTTGAAGACGTTAAACGATAAAACAAAAACATTTTTTCTTGTAAATATCAATAAAATATAAACAGGAATTATATGTATACGTAAAAGAATAATAATAAAAAGTCACAAAAACGTGGCTGAAAAAAAAACATCACCCAAAAAAATCAGACTTAGAGAGGATTCAACAGACACTGTTTCGACCATTCTCAGTCACTTGATAATGGTCTGGGACGGACCGAAACGTAGTCTAACGTTTCGTCTCCAAGTCAGGGTTTTTGTGATCTGTATACGTATGATGTTGCATGTGACATTTTGTGATATATATATATATATATATCAATAAAAATAAAAAATATATATGTTTCTAATTCTTAGAAAAATGCGATATAACAGTATGTGTGTGTGTGTGTGTGTGTGTGTGTGTGTGTGTGTGTGTGTGTGTGTGTGTGTGTGTGTGTGTGTGTGTGTATGTGTGTGTGTGTGTGTGTATGTGTGTGTGTGTGTGTATGTGTGTGTGTGTGTGTGTATGTGTGTGTGTGTGTGTATGTGTGTGTGTGTGTGTATGTGTGTGTGTGTGTGTATGTGTGTGTGTGTGTGTGTGTGTATTTGTATTTATTTATTTATTGACTGAGAGGTAATGAAAACCCCTTTATAAATAGCATAAAGATGTCCTTACAAATGAATTGTACTATGAGAGAGAGAGAGACAGAAAGAGACAGAGACAGAGACAGACAGACAGAGCCAGAAAGTGAGAGACAGAGAAACAGAGACAGAGAGACAGACAGACAGAGACAGAAAGTGAGAGACAGAGAGACTACTACACACTTGATTGACCATTACGTTGCTACCAGTACAGTTTAACATGATAATTCCTCTTATGAAGACTACTGGAGTCTGTCAGCTTAAAAGCCTCCTTAATGACCTCCTTCATATCTATCTTAGCAGAGCGTATAATTACGAAACTTTATACCTAACTTAAAGCTGTATAAATATTGCTTAAGTGGAGCCACACCTGAAATTAATAAGAAAATACAGGTATTTATGCTTTTAAAGACTCAGTTATCTTTAATTTCCCATCGGGTAGTTATGCTATTACAAGAATTAGCGTAATTGACTTAGAAAGGTAATCAGAATTAATGAGGGTTGTGTGTCGGCAGGGTGAAGTTACGAGCGCCATGCAGAAACTTGAAGGATAGCGAGGATAGAGCTGAAATACTTTCAGCTGTGGATGGTGAAGCGAAGCCAGTGTCCCGGTCACTATCAGTTAGACACCTCACTATATTAAGACACTCCAATCCTTTCCTTTTCTACTACGAGGATAAAATTCTAGTACGGTGACGCAAGCAGCCAACTTCAATCATATGGTCCACCAGCGTTGAGCTAGTGGTCACGCCTCCCCTGTAACCAAAGTTGAGCTAGTGGTCGCGCCTCCCCTGCCACCAGCGTTGAGCTAGTGGTCGCGCCTCCCCTGCCACCAGCGTTGAGCTAGTGGTCGCGCCTCCCTGCCACCAGCGTTGAGCTAGTGGTCGCGCCTCCCCTGCCACCAGCGTTGAGCTAGTGGTCGCGCCTCCCCTGCCACCAGCGTTGAGCTAGTGGTCGCGCCTCCCCTGCCACCAGCGTTGAGCTAGTGGTCGCGCCTCCCCCTGCCACCAGCGTTGAGCTAGTGGTCGCGCCTCCCTGCCACCAGCGTTGAGCTAGTGGTCGCGCCTCCCCTGCCACCAGCGTTGAGCTAGTGGTCGCGCCTCCCCTGCCACCAGCGTTGAGCTAGTGGTCGCGCCTCCCCTGCCACCAGCGGTGAGCTAGTGGTCGCGCCTCCCCCTGCCACCAGCGGTGAGCTAGTGGTCGCGCCTCCCCTGCCACCAGCGTTGAGCTAGTGGTCGCGCCTCCCCCTGCCACCAGCGTTGAGCTAGTGATCGCGCCTCCCCTGCCACCAGTGGTGAGCTAGTGGTCGCGCCTCCCCTGCCACCAGCGGTGAGCTAGTGCTCGTGCCTCCCCCTGCCACAAGCGGTGAGCTAGTGCTCGCGCCTCCCCTGCCACCAGCGGTGAGCTAGTGGTCGCGCCTCCCCTGCCACCAGCGGTGAGCTAGTGCTCGCGCCTCCCCTGCCACCAGCGTTGAGCTAGTGGTCGCGCCTCCCTGCCACCAGCGGTGAGCTAGTGGTCGCGCCTCCCCTGCCACCAGCGGTGAGCTAGTGGTCGCGCCTCCCTGCCACCAGCGTTGAATTAGTGGTCGCGCCTCCCTGCCACCAGCGGTGAGCTAGTGGTCGCGCCTCCTGCCACCAGCGGTGAGCTAGTGGTCGCGCCTCCCCTGCCACCAGCGGTGAGCTAGTGGTCGCGCCTCCCCTGCCACCAGCGGTGAGCTAGTGCTCGTGCCTCCCCCTGCCACCAGCGGTGAACTAGTGGTTGCGCCTCCCCTGCCACCAGCGGTGAGCTAGTGCTCGCTCCTCCCCTGCCACCAGCGGTGAACTAGTGGTCGCGCCTCCCCTACCACCAGCGGTGAGATAGTGCTCACTCCTCCCCTGCCACCAGCGGTGAGCTAGTGCTCACTCCTCCCCTGCCACCAGCGGTGAGATAGTGCTCACTCCTCCCCTGCCACCAGCGGTGAGCTAGTGCTCACTCCTCCCCTGCCACCAGCGGTGAGCTAGTGCTCACTCCTCCCCTGCCACCAGCGGTGAGCTAGTGCTCGCTCCTCCCCTGCCACCAGCGGTGAGCTAGTGCTCGTGCCTCCCCTGCCACCAGCGGTGTGCTAGTGGTCGCGCCTCCCCTGCCACCAGCGGTGAGCTAGTGCTCGCTCCTCCCCTGCCACCAGTGGTGAGCTGGTGGTCGCGCCTCCCCTGCCACCAGCGGTGAGCTAGTGCTCGCGCCTCCCCTGCCACCAGCGGTGAGCTAGTGCTCGCGCCTCCCCTGCCACCAGCGGTGAGCTAGTGGTCACGCCTCCCCTGCCACCAGCGGTGAGCTAGTGCTCGCTCCTCCCCTGCCACCAGCGGTGAGCTGGTGGTCGCGTCTCCCCTGCCACCAGCGGTGAGCTAGTGCTCGCTCCTCCCCTACCACTAGCGGTGAGCTAGTGGTCACGCCTCCCCTGCCACCAGCGGTGAGCTAGTGCTCGTGCCTCCCATGCCACCAGCGGTGAGCTAGTGCTCGCCTCTCCCCTGCCACCAGCGATGAGCTAGTGGTTGCGCCTCCCCTGCCACCAGATGTGAGCTAGTGCTCACTCCTCCCCTGCCACCAGCGGTGAGCTAGTGCTCACTCCTCCCCTGCCACCAGCGGTGAGCTAGTGCTCGCTCCTCCCTGCCACCAGCGGTGAGCTAGTGCTCGCTCCTCCCTGCCACCAGCGGTGAGCTAGTGCTCACTCCTCCCCTGCCACCAGCGGTGAGCTAGTGCTCACTCCTCCCTGCCACCAGCGGTGAGCTAGTGCTCGCTCCTCCCTGCCACCAGCGGTGAGCTATTGCTCACTCCTCCCTGCCACCAGCGGTGAGCTAGTGCTCACTCCTCCCCTGCCACCAGCGGTGAGCTAGTGCTCACTCCTCCCCTGCCACTATCGGTGAGCTAGTGGTCGCTCCTCCCCTGCCACCAGCGGTGAGCTAGTGGTCGCTCCTCCCCTGCCACCAGCGGTGAGCTAGTGCTCGCTCCTCCCCTGCCACCAGCGGTGAGCTAGTGCTCGCTCCTCCCTGCCACCAGCGGTGAGCTAGTGGTCGCTCCTCCCCTGCCACCAGCGGTGAGCTAGTGCTCGCTCCTCCCCTGCCACCAGCGGTGAGCTAGTGCTCGCTCCTCCCCTGCCACCAGCGGTGAGCTAGTGCTCGCTCCTCCCTACCACCAGCGGTGAGCTAGTGGTCGCTCCTCCCCTGCCACCAGCGGTGAGCTAGTGCTCGCTCCTCCCCTGCCACCAGCGGTGAGCTAGTGCTCACTCCTCCCCTGCCACCAGCGGTGAGCTAGTGCTCGCTCCTCCCCTGCCACCAGCGGTGAGCTAGTGCTCAGTCCTCCCCTGCCACCAGCGGTGAGCTAGTGGTCGCTCCTCCCCTGCCACCAGCGGTGAGCTAGTGCTCGCTCCTCCCCTGCCACCAGCGGTGAGCTAGTGCTCACTCCTCCCCTGCCACCAGCGGTGAGCTAGTGCTCACTCCTCCCCTGCCACCAGCGTTTTATTTTCCACTGGAAAATAAACTATCCACAACGCTAGCACTTAATAGTTCACTGGCAGGTCGTCGTACGATGAACATCGGCGTCAGCTGCATACACAGCATCGATACTGAGCGGGTCATCACGTAGCAAACACCCACACCCACTTTACCAGACTTTTCTCTCAAACAAACACCAACGTTTCGATTTCGTCTCTACTGACTTGTTCCTAGCTCTTCGGACGAGTCTAATAGAGTACCCTGACTCAAGAATACAATGTGTGCACCATCGATCTCATCAAAGACCTGGGTTTTTTCCAGACTCTCGCCCTGGCTGGGATGCCGCCCACCACAAACTTCCATCTACCACCATTGTTTTCTTGTCGCTAATTGTCGGGAAAAGAAAATAATCTGAGGCAGGTCTCACATACGTCAATTCACTCTGTTTCATCACCGTAAACAATTTGCCTATTTTTTTGATCGTGTAATAAATTTATACGTGGATTTCTTCGACTTTTGTGAGTATCTTCCCGCTGAAGCGACTGACCGGACCTGAGGAATATTTCTCGTTAATTTTCCTTACCAAATGGGAGCTAAGATGTTTTGTTGACGAATCTGTGTCAACAAGATGGTCAAGTGGCCATCGTTGCATCTAAGAGATGTTGTTAGAAGGGGAAAAAGATGTTGAAGATGGAGAGAGAGAGATGTTTGAAGTGCTCTTTATCTTTTATGAGTTTAAAGAAGAGAAAAAATGTGAGGTGTTAGATGAGTAAACAAATAAGCTCTTGTGAGTGTATAGACATACATCTTGAGAGTAAATATATAAATCTTGAGTGTTCGTACACACACATCTTGAGAGTAAATATATAAATCTTGAGTGTTCGTACACACACATCTTGAGAGTAAATATATAAATCTTGAGTGTTCGTACACACACATCTTGAGAGTAAATATATAAATCTTGAGTGTTCGTACACACACATCTTGAGAGTAAATGTAAAATCTTGAGTGCTCGTAAACACATCGGTAAATAACATCTGAACACACACACACATCTTGACATATGACAAAGTCTTGAGTGCTCGTTCACACACGTACACACACACACACACACACACACACACAACACACACTATCGACAAGTGCCTTTGACATCCATTAACTAACACAAGAGGTCAAGTAATGACCAATAACATTATCATCTCAGATGTTTAACTTTCCTTTTTTATTTATTATCCATTGTGCAAAAAGTTTTCTCTTATATATAGAACATAGTCATTAAATTTTAGTAATATAAAATATAGGAAAAGTATCGGTATCGGCCGAGAAATGGATATCGGTATTGATAAAAATTTTGGTATCGTCCCATCCCTAATATTAAATGTTGTCTAATACCCTTCAACCAACAGTGACACACAGGTGTTGTCTAACACCCTTCAACCAACAGTGACACACAGGTGTTGTCTAACACCCTTCAACCAACAGTGACACACAGGTGTTGTCTAACACCCTTCAACCAACAGTGACACACAGGTGTTGTCTAACACCCTTCAACCAACAGTGACACACAGGTGTTGTCTAACACCCTTCAACCAACACAGTGACACACAGGTGTTGTCTAACACCCTTCAACCAACACAGTGACACACAGGTGTTGTCTAACACCCTTCAACCAACACAGTGACACACAGGTGTTGTCTAACACCCTTCAACCAACACAGTGACACACAGGTGTTGTCTAATACCCTTCAACCAACACAGTGACACACAGGTGTTGTCTAATACCCTTCAACCAACAGTAACACACAGGTGTTGTCTAACACCCTTCAACCAACACAGTGACACACAGGTGTTGTCTAACACCCTTCAACCAACACAGTGACACACAGGTGTTGTCTAACACCCTTCAACCAAAACAGTGACACACATGTGTTGTCTAACACCCTTCAACCAACACAGTGACACACAGGTGTTGTCTAACACACTTCAACCAACACAGTGACACACAGATGTTGTCTAATACCCTTCAACCAACACAGTGACACACAGGTGTTTAATACCCTTCAACCAACACAGTGACACACAGGTGGGTTCTAACACCCTTCAAACAACACAGTGACACACAGGTGTTGTCTAATACCCTTCAACAAACACAGTGACACACAGGTGTTTTCTAACACCCTTCAACCAACACAGCACACAGGTGTTGTTTAACACACTTCAACCAACACAATGACACACAGGTGTTGTCTAATACTTCAACCAACACAGCACACAGGTGTTGTTTAACACACTTCAACCAACACAATGACACACAGGTCTTGTCTAACACTTCAACCAACACAATAACCACCGTAAGAATAATTATAAAATAATTATAATTCATCAAAAATATAATAAGGTTATATGCAATCAGAAACAATTATATTCAACGTAAATTATCACATCCGGCCAAAAAGATAATTTTATATATTATTATTATTATTATTATTATTATTATTATTATTATTATTATTCAGCGTTTTGTGGTTGTGGGCTCTTGATCCGAGGAAAAGGAGCTGCCCTTCCTCGTCCTCGGACGGAAGATAATTGCCTCGCCTTTCCTAGGCCTAATTACGTTAATTACAGTGAAGCTGGTGTTGGCCACTCAGTGAGCGTTATGCTCAATGTTATTACCACTCAGTGAGCGTTATGCTCAATGTTATTACCACTCAGTGAGCGTTATGCTCAATGTTATTGCCCCTCAGTGAGCTTAATTAATGTATGTCTGTCTCACGTGCAGATTGTAACGTAGGGTAGGTAGCCTCTGCAAGTAGATTTTAATGTCTATAAATCTGCGATTTAAATCCACTCTTTCAGTCTACGCTTTAAATCTACGCTTTAAATCTACGCTTGAAATGCAATCAAGTAACTGGATCACAGGTGTTGGGTCTTGTGTCGAAATAACAGGTGTTGATTTTCTATTAACAATAGAGGTGTTGGTCTTGCGTCCAGAAGACAAGTGTTAACCTTACGTCGAGGACGCAGGTGTTGGTTTTGCATGCAGAAGACAGCTGTTGATCTTACGTCCAGGAACACAGGTGTTGGTCTTGCGTCTAGGAACACAGGCGTTGGTCTTACGTCCAGGAACACAGGTGTTGGTCTTACGTCCAGGAACACAGGTGTTGGTCTTGCGTCTAGGAACACAGGCGTTGGTCTTGCGTCTAGAAACACAGGCGTTGGTCTTGCGTCTAGGAACACAGGCGTTGGTCTTACGTCCAGGAACACAGGTGTTGGTCTTACGTCTAGGAACACAGGTGTTGGTCTTGCGTCTAGAAACACAGGTGTTGGTCTTGCGTCTAGGAACACAGGCGTTGGTCTTGCGTCTAGAAACACAGGCGTTGGTCTTGCGTCTAGGAACACAGGCGTGCAGTTGAACAATCTTGGGCCCCTGACACTTATTGTGTTGTCTCTCAACGTTCTAGTGGCACCCCTGCTTTTCATTGGGGGGATGTTACATCGCCTGCCGAGTCTTGCTTTCGTAGGGAGTGATTTTCGTGTCCAGGAACACAGGTGTTGGTCTTGCGTCTAGGAACACAGGTGTTGGTCTTGCGTCTAGGAACACAGGCGTTGGTCTTGCGTCTAGGAACACAGGCGTTGGTCTTACGTCCAGGAACACAGGTGTTGGTCTTACGTCCAGGAACACAGGTGTTGGTCTTGCGTCTAGGAACACAGGCGTTGGTCTTACGTCCAGGAACACAGGTGTTGGTCTTACGTCCAGGAACACAGGTGTTGGTCTTACGTCCAGGAACACAGGTGTTGGTCTTACGTCCAGGAACACAGGTGTTGGTCTTACGTCCAGCAACACAGGTGTTGGTCTTACGTCCAGGAACACAGGTGTTGGTCTTGCGTCTAGGAACACAGGCGTTGGTCTTGCGTCTAGGAACACAGGCGTTGGTCTTGCGTCCAGGAACACAGGTGTTAGCCTAATTAGGACATGTTTGGGTCAGGTATTAATATCTCTCAGGTAGCAGGTAGGAGGTCCATAAAATTTAATTATCGTGTGTAATGGCGTAGTTTATTTACTGCGCTGCAGTCAATTACCTTCATGAGTCGCTCCTAATTGCTGATTCTTCAATACTATCATTTCTTACCTCCGTAGGTCTTTCTTGTTTGCTTGTGCCCTGACCGTTTGGAAGAGAGTTTTGACGTTCTAACAGATCGAGGCCAGAGAGGAACAGTGAACAGTGTGAGGCTCAGTGTAAAGCTATGTGCTTCAAGGCACCTAACTCGCCCCACGTCTCTCTCTCTCTCTTGTATCTGACGTAGAGACGTGTTCCTACCACAGGTGATGCTACAATGTGGATGATAGTGGCATCCAGTGGAGAGACAGTGAACCTTCAAGCTCATATAAACCAAGTCTTCCAGTGGGACACAGACAAAAATATGCCTTCAGTGGGCCACATAAAAAAATATGTTCATTGAGGATAAATTTCAGTTACTCAGCTACGGAAAAAATGAAGAAATTAAAAATGGAATGGAGTATAAAAGACACTTCAGATTCTCAGTAGAAGTGAAGAGGACTCTCAGGGGTTTAGGAATGATAATGTCAGACGATCTTACGCTGGAGAATGTCAGTGCTATTATCACAACAGCAAGGGAAATCAATAATTAGAAGGTAAACAGAAGATACCAAGCCAGTGATGATAATCTTTACCAGCCTAACAGTACATTTGAAGAATGTGTAGAGAGCCTTCACTGCCCATACAAATTTGATCAAGCACCAAAATTATTGGGAATGGTTCACGTCTCTCAAACCATATTCCTTGGAACGTAAGAGAGAAAGATATATCATAATTTACACCTGGATAATTCTGGAGATAAGGGTCCCAAATCTGTACACTGAAATCAGGACTTGCGACAGCAAGAGGCTTGGCAGACGGTGCAAAATGTCACCAACGAAAAACAGAAATACTTAGTAAGTGCAGAGAAAGCAAGACTTCAGCACTTTCCCTTCATAAATAAGGAGAACTTTAAACAAACTTCTAGATATCTTCTTTAGGGAACTTGATAAGTTGTTTCAGTTAGTCCCTGATGAGCCAGGCTGGGGTGTCAACGTTGGCCCTCGTGTGGTCAGCACTAACAGTTTGATTGATCAGGCCGTCAACGCAGGTGCAGCGACCTCCAGATTCGTCCACTGGTAATGTTCACAGTCAACAATCCTCACACAGAGGTGAGCGGCTGGGAATGGATATAGATCAAGAATTTCACGAAAAACAAAAGACAGTCGAGGCAATGGATGGAAAATTTAGCCAGTGGAGTCACTCAAGATCCAGTACACACACACACACACACACAGATTCGACTCCTGCAACCACAAATAAGTAAGTACAAACGAGTATTAGATGAATACCACTTATATATATATATATGATCAACAATAACCTACGAAGACAGAAATACAGACGATTAATTGATCTAATTGATCTTCATATTTCGATCCTCTTCTGGGATCCTCTTCAGCAGAAGAGGATCAGAATATACAGACCAATCAATCTTCTGTGTTCCTGTCTCCATGTAATAACCTTACATATATATATATATATATATATATATATATATATATATATATATATATATATATATATATATATATATATATATATATATATATATATATATATATAGTGGACCCCGGTGTTTGTAATTAATTCGTTTCAGAATGCTGTTCAAGTGTCATTACCAAACGAATTTGTTCCTATAAGGAATAATGTAAATTAGATTATTCTTTTTAGACCCCAAAAATACACTTACAAAAGCACTTACAAAAATACACTTACATAATTGTTCGAGTTTGGAGCAGTACGAACACCGGGGGTCCACTCTATCACTAAAGAAATACTTCTTAACATCTCTTTGACTCATCTGAGTCTTCAACTTCCAGTTGTGACCCTTGTTTCTGTGTCCCATCTCTGGAACATCCTGTTTCTGTCCACCTTGTCTATTCCACGCAGAACCTTCAAAACCAGGGATGCCAAGCCCATGTTGACACTTTACAGATCGCTTGTTCTATCTAGGCTGGAATATTGCTGCACACTAACTGCACCTTTCAAGGCGGGTGAAATTGCTGACCTTGAAAATGTGCAGAGAACCTTAACCGCACGCATAAGTGCGATAAACCACCTATATATATATATATATATATATATATATATATATATATATATATATATATATATATATATATATATATATATATATATATCTAGACTGAATGTAATATTTAGTAAAAAAAAAGTAATACATTATTATTAACAAATTTTTTTTATGTTAGGTTGTAGATGCGTGTGGCTCATTTAGTTATGTTTCTGGCTCATAACATGTTGCATCATGTATTTAATTTGTCTTATGATTGCGAAGGAAGGAATTACAGTTGACGCTTCCATTTCCTGCTTCTTTAAGATAATGTTAAGATTAGGAAATGTGTGTGTGTGTGTGTGTGTGTACTCACCTAGTTGTGGTTGCAGAGGTCGAGTCATAGCTCCTGGACCCGCCTCTTCACTGGTCGCTACTGGGTCACTCTCCCTGCGCCATGAGCTTTATCATACCTCTTCTTAAAGCTATGAATGGATCCTGCCTCCACTACATCACTTCCCAAACTATTCCACTTCCCGACAACTCTGTGACTGAAGAAATACTTCCTAACATCCCTGTGATTCATCTGAGTCTTCAACTTCCAACTGTGTCCCCTTGTTGCTGTGTCCCATCTCTGGAACATTCTGTCTCTGTCAACCTTGTTAATTCCTCTCAGTATTTTATATGTCGTTATCATGTCCCCCCTATTTCTCCTGTCCTCCAGTGTCGTCAGGTCGATTTCCCTTAACCTCTCCTCGTAGGACATACCCCTTAGCTCCGGGACTAGTCTTGTCGCAAACCTTTGCACTTTCCCTAGCTTCTTTACATGCTTGGCTAAGTGTGGGTTCCAAACTGGTGCTGCATACTCCAATATGGGCCTAACGTACACAGTGTACAGGGTCCTGAACGATTCCTCATTAAGATGTCGGAATGCTGTTCTTAGGTTTGCTAGGCGCCCGTATGCTGCAGCAGTTATTTGGTTGATGTGCGCCTCAGGAGATGTGCCTGGTGTTATACTCACCCCAAGAACTTTTTTCTTGATTGAGGTTTGTAGTCTCTGGCCCCCTAGACTGTACTCCGTCTGCGGTCTTCTTTGCCCTTCCCCAATCTTCATGACTTTGTACTTGGTGGGGTTGAACTCCAGGAGCCAATTGCTGGACCAGGCTTGCAGCCTGTCCAGGTCCCTTTGTAGTTCTGCCTGGTCCTCTTCCGATTGACTTCTTCTCATCAACTTCACATCATCTGCAAACAGGGACACTTCGGAGTCTATTCCTTCCGTCATGTCGTTCACAAATACCAGAAATAGCACCGGTCCTAGGACTGACCCCTGTGGAACCCCATTAGTCACAGGCGCCCACTCTGACACCTCGCCACGTACCATGACTCGCTGCTGTCTTCCTGACAGGTATTCCCTGATCCACTGGAGTGCCTTCCCTGTTATCCCTGCCTGGTCCTCCAGCTTTTGCACTAATCTCTTGTGTGGAACTGTGTCAAACGCCTTCTTACAGTCCAATAAAATGCAATCTACCCACCCCTCTCTCTCTTGTCTTACTGCTGTCACCCTGCCATAGAACTCCAGTAGGTTTGTGACAGAATTTCCCGTCCCTGAAACCGTGTTGGCCGTCGTTGATAAGCTCATTCCTTTCTAGGTGTTCCACCACTCTTCTCCTGATAATCTTCGCCATGACTTTGCATATTATACATGTCAGTGACACTGGTCTGTAGTTTAGTGCTTCATGTCTGTCTCCTTTTTTTAAAAATTGGGACTACATTTGCTGTCTTCCATACCTCAGGCAACCTCCCTCATTCGATGGATGTGTTGAATATTGTTGTTAGGGGTACACATAGCGCCTCTGCTCCCTCTCTCAGGACCCATGGAGAGATGTTGTCCGGCCCCATCGCCTTTGAGGTATCTAGCTCACTCAGCAGCCTCTTCACTTCTTCCTCGGTTGCGTGTATCGTGTCCAGCACTTGGTGGTGTACCCCACCTCTCCGTCTTTCTGGAGTTCCTTCTGTCTCCTCTGTGAACACTTCTTTGAATCTCATGTTGAGTTCCTCACATACTTCACGGTCGTTTCTTGTGATCTCTCCTCCTTCCTTCCTTAGCCTGATCACCTGGTCCTTGACTGCTGTGTTCCTCCTGATGTGGCTGTACAACAGCTTTGGGTCGGATTTGGCTTTCGCTGCTATGTCATTTTCATATTGTCGTTGGGCCTCCCTTGTGTGTGTGTGTGTGTGTGTGTTTGTGTGTGTGTGTGTGTGTGTGTGTGTGTGTGTGTGTGTGTGTGTGTGTGTGTGTGTGTGTGTGTGTGGCTGTAGCCCTACAACTGTACTTCTATAAATATATGGATGTACTCCGATATACGCCCCCGCGGCCCGGTCCATGACCAGGCCTCCTGGTGGACCAGGGACTGATCAACTAGGCTGTATCCCAGTGTTGTATAACCCCAGTCCCTTACACCAGAGTGCACTCGATTGGAATAGTGCAGAGTGCGGCATTTTTCAACTATTGTGCAGAATCCAACAAAATTTTGTGCCTACACAGCCTAAACCCGTGAAATGTTCCATCCATTTTATACGATGCATCAACCATCAATGATTGATGGCGCTCACATTGGTTTAATTTTAATTAGAGGAAAGCTCTAAACCCACATGCGTCAAACAGCGCATGCAGAATGGGAGATATTTACATCTGATGCAAGCAAGATGCGGAGTAGTCCAGTTCCTTGGATGAAGAGCCCCTCACCAGCATCAAGACAAAGTAATGTAACAAAAAATACTCAATAATTTGAAGATTAAAATTGAGAAAATGTGATCAAGTCTCCATTAAATAGATGAAGGTTGTGGTAAGTGGGAAAGACGACTGTTGTAGTTACGAAGGTGACCAGAGGAGACTGTCGCCGCCTCTCACACAGACAGCATCTGGCACTGACTCACCTGTGTGGCATTGTACACTGGCAACCACACCTCCAAATACACCCATGAATCTTGCCCAAGGTACCTTACACAAGCGTTCAAAATTTGAAGCCGATCGAATAAGGCGTTCCTGAGTAATAAACGAAAATTTTAGAGAAAGCAAAGAATAAAATGAGAATATTCAGAAAATAATAAAGTCTATCCTATTTTTTTGTTTTTCAGTTATATTTTCTCATTTACATTCTATTCAAAATTCTCTACAAAATTGTATGAAAACAAATATATATATTATTTTTATTTTTAAGAAAATCCAATTTGATAAAAACTGACTAAAATTGGCAAATTGGCTTGCAAATAAAATGGGTTATGGGGGTCAGTTACCGATCCTTGTGGCGCCCCGTTCGTCACACTCGCCCATGGGGGATGGGGGAGAGATCTTTTTATATTAATGCATGAAAAGTTGGTCCAGAATTTATAATATCCATGAGTGTCCTCAAATGTACTTAATAAATGAACCGGCACACTAACACTCACTCTCTCTTTCTCTCTCTCTCTCTCTCTCTCTCTCTCTCTCTCTCTCTCTCTCTCTCTCTCTCTCTCTCTCTCTCTCTCTCTCTCTCTCTTTCTCTCTCTAATGAACTAAGTCATATATAAATGCACAAATAAATGAGGTTACTTAAGGTTCTACTTTTTGGGGTACGGAGTGGGTAGGGAAAGGGGGAGGGGAAATGGGGTTTGGGTATAGCGGAGGGGAAGGAGCTCGGGAGAAACAGGGGGGTTGAAAATAATGGGACCAAGTATGAACGACTTAATTACTGTGTTTTATACTCTCATTAGCCTGCCTGGGAGGGGAGGAGAAACGGGGGCAGGGAAGGAAGGAAAAGGAAAGGGGAGAAAGGGGAAGAGGGAAGATATTATAATTAGCGTCATTAGGTAGGTGAACACCTCTAAGTCAACTCTTGTAAAGTCTTACGTGACAGTCAAGCTAAGGAGAGAAACCTTGGGACGACGTTTCGACCGGTCCCGGGCCACTGTCACGTCACAACTGAACAAGAAAATGGTAGAGAAGGACCGAAGACAGAACGGGAGGAGGGAGAGGGAAGCAGATAGTAGTAGTGGAACTGGTTGTAGTAGTAGTAGTAGTAGTGGAACTGGTTGCAGTTGTAGTAGTAGTAGTAATAGTAGTAGTAGTAGTAATAGTAGTAGTAGTAGTAATAGTGGAGAGTGTAGTAGCAGTTAGTGGTAGTACGTGAAAAAGAGCAGAGAGGAGCACTGCAGAAGAGCTACTGGCCCAGTGGTGTAGGACAAAACTCGGTGAACAAAACCACCAGAACAGAAGACAGGAAAGGCAAGGAAAATGCAAAAGACAGAAGAAAGGGAATGGATAGGAGGAGGAGGCAAAGGTCAGGTCAAGTCAACGAGAGTTCTGAAGGTCACAGCAGACAGCCCTTAGTCCAGATATCCCTCCTCCACCCCTCCACCTCACTGTGTTGCTAGTCTTTCGCTTGTCACGCTCTCCCAACATCGACCTGAACTTCGCCAGGTCCTCAGCTGGCATGATCTGATCAGCTCTTTTGATTCCTTTCGCCAGTCCCACAAGTATCCCTGATATGTCTACTATTTCTGGTGTTCTCATTGCTGCTCTTGATAGTAGGTTTCGTAAGAATCATCCCCTTCCTGGCCGCTATTAACTAGCCCTTCTCTCGGGTCTTATCGTCTGGCAAAGGCAATTTAGTGCTTGTCCTTAATCTCCTGCATGACCGAAATTCCGAATCTCTGTTCTCTGGCTCACGCACCTACACTTCTCTTGTTTCTAGCCCTCTGGATCACATCAAGAGAACTTTTAACCATAAACTTTGTACTCTAATCTCTGTCCTCCTGACTGATCTTGTTCAACGTTTCAGTGTTATCTGTCTCTGTTTCTCTCTAACTGGTATCCCTCTACGTCCCCATAAAAAAAGCAGAACCTCTGTCTAGAGGTTCTGATTTTTTTGTCCTCTTGCTTCCTGGCTGGCCAAAACTCTCCCTCCTTTTCTTGGTTCTACATCGGACGTGTTCAAGACTTCATCGGACGTGTTCAAGACTTCATCGGACGTGTTCAAGACTTCATCGGACGTGTTCAAGACTTCATTGGACGTGTTCGGCCACATCCGACCTGCAAGAAACTATGTCTTGATGTTGAGTTTCTCTTCATTATGTCCCTCTTGATGATGTTCTCAATTTTCTCAGAGACAAGGCCAGTGAACGGCTACTTCGTCTCACTATACCCACTCGTCTTTCTTATTCTTATTCGCCTTTGTGTAGACTCGCGCTTCTTTTCCTGTCAAGGTAAAGTTGATTCTCAAACCTTTGGTGTCGCTGTGGACTTTCCTCTATTCCATGTTCTTGCTAATCTTTACATGGAGTATATCGAAACTGTTCTACATCCTGCTAATGTGGTACGTGATTCTCTCTGACCTTGTTATGTAGATGGTGTCTTTGTTTTTTGGCCACATGACTCTGGTCTCTTCCAAACTTTTCTCAATGTCCTTAACAATCCTGCTCATTCTGTCAAGTTCAAAGTTGAATGGGACTCTGACTCTGCATTCTTTCCTTGATGTGCATGTCCATTGCTCAATGACAGGCTTTTCTATTTCCACTTATGGCAAGCCTATGCACAGTGGCATGTATATTCACTGCTTCTCTTACCATGCTTCCTCTGTCAAGAAAAGTGTTCTTGTTTCTCTCTTCCTCATTGCCCTCCGCATCTGTGATGTTCAGTTTTTCGACTCATAAATTTCTAGTCTTCGCAGTTCGTTTTCTCGCCTTGGCTATCCTCCAGATTTCATAAACTATGCATATTCTTATGCTAAGCGGACATCTCTCACACACTCGCTTCTCCCGTGAAATCTCCTGTCCTTTGTCTTCCTTATACTTCCAGTTTACTAAATCTAACAACACTCTCTGTCTTCTAAATATCAAACTTACTTTTCGTCAAACTAATACCTTTCGCAATAATGTAACTCATATTTTCCCCTATCACAGACGCTTCCGGTGTCTACGTCATTCCCTGATCCTCTCCAGTATTTTGGTGGAACTGGACGCTCACTTTCTGACAGACTTAAATAGCACGAAATAATGTGAGGAAGGCGCGCATGCGTGTCTCTCTCACATACGTGTCGGTGTTAATCACAAAATTTGACGTAGGCTCTTTTTTCCGTCATGTCAGAGATCACAGCCATAATATTAACTGGCCCACTGCCAGAACTATATACCCTTCTTGCATTTACAGACGCCGTTTTGTCGAAGCAGCTCTTATATATATAACAATGCTGAGATGAATGTTAGTCGTGGTGTTGTGTCTGTTGATACCAGCCTGTCTCTTAAAGTTGTCAAATTCTCTAATCCTCAGAACACTCGTGAGTTGACCTGACCTTTGCCTCCTCCTCTTCTTTCCAGTTGCTCTCCTACAGTGCTCTTCTCTTCTCTTTTTCTTACGTACGTACTACTAATGCTACTATTACTATCTCTTTATTAATATATAATATTGGTACTTCCTAATTTATATTACTACCACTGCTGCTGCTACTGCTTATACTACTACTACTATTAATACTACTACTATTACTACTACTACTATTACTACTACTACTACTACTACTACTACTACTACTACTACTACTACTACTACTACCACAACTACAATTCCCCTCTATCACCCTCCTCCCGTTCTGTCCTCGGGCCTTCTCTGCCTTTTTCTCTTTCAGTCTTGACTTGACAATGGTCCGGGACGGAACGAAACACCGTCATAACCTTCATCTCCTAAGTGCGTACTGTTTATATATTGTTCCAGCCTCGGTATCGTGATTTTTTTTCTTTTTTGTATACTTCCAGCAAGTACTGGAGAGTTTATAACACATGATACAACATTCCAGCAAGTACTGCAGGGATTAGTAACACAGGACGTGACATCCCATTAGATTCTAGAGTTCCACAACACATTTTTCCAGTGGTTTCGACCCATAACACACAGTCACCTGCATTTACTGCTAGGTGGGCAGGAAGAGCACAGGTGGGAAGGACACACATGGGGGCAGGAAGAGCCTGTAAGCGTATTCCCTGCAGCTCTTCGTTTAGCCTAGCATGCATTGCGCTCCCCGCGCCATCTCATGTTGACCACTGTGCTGAGCCTAGCTAGGCTTCACTGACATGGCTGCAGGCAAACCCGTGTCGGGGGAGAGACTCGACCATGCAATGTTTACACCAGCACCCGAGTCAATGAAGAGCGTCACTTTTTCATATTTTAATTAAGAGGAAGTTTTAAACCCACTGGGGTCACATAGCACCAGGGAGATGAGAGGCATTAAGGAGCGATTTATGGAAGGGAAGGATTAGTCCAGGAGCTGGGATCAAGAGCGCCCAAATCAGCGTCAAGACACCTTCCTAGAAGGGATATTTGGAGAGAGAGAGAGGCCACTGTAAGTTTTTGGACCATTATCGCGACTTAATAATTAAGGAGGGTCCGAAAAATAGTCTAAAATGGAGGAACCTTACAGTTTGTTGTAATTGGGTGTAAAACTATAAAATTCTGGAGTGTGTTCCGAGGGTCAACGCCCCCGCGCCCCGCTCCATGACCAAATTATTTTAGATTAAAAAAAATCTTGTGATGTTTCTTGTGGGAGAGTATTTTGTGGAGCAGTGGTGGCAACCACAACACCAGTCTACCAGCAACCACAACACCAGTCTACCAGCAACCACAACACCAGTCTACCAGCAACCACAACACCAGTCTACCAGCAACCACAACACCAGTCTACCAGCAACCACAGCACCAGTCTACAAGCAACCACAACACCAGTCTACCAGCAACCCCAGCACTAGTCTACCAGCAACCACAACACCTGTCTACCAGCAACCACAACACCAGTCTACCAGCAACCACAACACCAGTCTTCCAGCAACCACAACACCAGTCTTCCAGCAACTACAACACCAGTCTTCCAGCAACCACAACACCAGTCTACCAGCAACCACAACACCAGTCTACCAGCAACCACAACCCCAGTCTTCCAGTAACCACAACACCGGTCTTCCAACAACCACAACACCGGTTTACCAGCAACCACAACACCAGCCTTCCAGCAACCACAGCACCAGTCTACCAGCAACCACAACACCAGTCTACCAGCAACCACAACACCAGTCTACCAGCAACCACAACACCAGTCTTCCAGCAACCACAACACCAGTCTACCAGCAACTACAACACCAGTCAACCAGCAACCACAAAACAAGTCTTCCAGCAGCCACAACACCAGTCTACCAGCAACCACAACACCAGTCTACCAGCAACCACAACCCCAGTCTACCAGCAACCACAACACCAGTCTTACAGCAACCACAACACCAGTCAACCAGCAACTACAACACCAGTCTACCAGCAACCACAACACCAGTCTACCAGCAACCACAACACCAGTCAACCAGCAACCACAACACCAGTCTTCCAGCAACCAAAACACCAGTCAACCAGCAACCACAACACCAGTCTACCAGCAACCACAACACCAGTCTACCAGCAACCACAACACCAGTCTACCAGCAACCACAACACCAGTCTTCCAGCAACCACAACACCAGTCTACCAGCAACCACAACACCAGTCTACCAGCAGCCACAACACCAGTCTACCAGCAACCACAACACCAGTCAACCAGCAACCACAACACCAGTCTTCCAGCAGCCACAACACCAGTCTACCAGCAACCACAACACCAGTCTTCCAGCAACCACAACACCAGTCTACAAGCAACCACAACACCAGTCTACCAGCAACCCCAGCACTAGTCTACCAGCAACCACAACACCAGTCTTCCAGCAACCACAACAACAGTCTACCAGCAACCACAACACCAGTCTACCAGCAACCACAACACCAGTCTTCCAGCAACCACAACACCAGTCTTCCAGCAACCACAACACCAGTCTTCCAGCAACCTCAACACCAGTCTTCCAGTAACCACAACACCAGTCTACCAGCAACCACAACACCAGTCTACCAGCAACCACAACACCAGTCTACCAGCAACCACAATACCAGTCTTCCAACAACCACAACACCAGTCTTCCAGCAACCACAACACCAGGGTACCAGCAACCACAACACTAGTCTTCCAGCAACCACAACACCAGTCTTCCAGCAACCACAACACCAGTCTACCAGCAACCACAACACCAGTCTTCCAGTAACCACAACACCAGTCTTCCAGCAACCACAACACCAGTCTTCCAGCAACCACAACACCAGTCTTCCAGCAACCACAACACCAGTCTTCCAGTAACCACAACACCAGTCTTCCAGCAACCACAACACTAGTCTTCCAGCAACCACAACACCAGTCTACCAGCAACCCCAGCACTAGTCTACCAGCAACCATAACACCAGTCTACCAGCAACCACAACACCAGTCTACCAGCAACCACAACACCAGTCTTCCAGCAACCACACACCAGTCTACCAGCAACCACAACACCAGCTCAACAGCAACCACAACACACCAGTCTACCAGCAACCACAACACCAGTCTACCATCAATAACAATACCAGTCTACCAGCAACCACAATACCAGTCTACTAGCAACCACAACACAAGTCTACCAGCAACCACAACACCAGTCTTCCAGCAACCACAACACCAGTCTACCAGCAACCACAACACTAGTCTTCTAGTAACCACAACACCAGTCTTCAGCAACCCACAACACCAGTCAACCAGCAACACAATACCAGTCTTCCAACAACCACAACACCAGTCATCCAGCAACCACAACACCAGTCTTCCAGTAACCACAACACCAGTCTACCAGCAACCACAACACCAGTCTACCAGCAACCACAATACCAGTCTTCCAACAACCACAACACCAGTCTTCCAGCAACCACAACACCAATCTACCAGCAACCACAACACCAGTCTACCAGCAACCACAACACTAGTCTTCCAGCAACCACAACACCAGTCATCCAGCAACCACAACACCAGTCTTCCAGTAACCACAACACCAGTCTTCCAGTACCCACAACACCAGTCTTCCAGTAACCACAACACCAGTCTACCAGCAACCACAACACTAGTCTTCCAGCAACCACAATACCAATCTACCAGCAACCACAACACCAGTCTACCAGCAACCACAACACCAGTCTTCCAGCAACCACAACACCAGTCTTCCAGCAATCACAACACCAGTCTACCAGCAACCACAACACCAGTCTACCAGCAACCACAACATCAGTCTACCAGCAACCACAACACCAGTCTACCATCAACCACAATACCAGTCTCCAGCAACCTCAATACCAGTCTTCCAAACCACAACACCAGTCTACCAGCAACCACAACACCAGTCTACCAGCAACCACAACACCAGTCTACCAGCAACCACAGACCAGTCTTCCAGCAACCACAACACCAGTCTCCAGCAACCACAACACCAGTTACCAGCAACCACAACACCAGTCTTCCAGCAACCACAACACCAGTCTTCCAGCAACCACAACACCAGTCTACCAGCAACCACAACACTAGTCTTCCAGAACCACAACACCAGTCTCCAGCAACCACAACACCAGTCTTCCAGAACCACAACACTAGTCTTCCAGCACCACAACACCAGTCTTCCAGAACCACAACACCAGTCTTCCAGCAACCACAACACTAGTCTTCCAGCAACCACAACACATCTTCCAGCAACCACAACACCAGTCTACCAGCAACCACAACACCAGTCTTCCAGCAACCACAACACCAGTCTACCAGCAACCACAACACCAGTCTACCAGCAACCACAACACCAGTCTACCAGCAACCACAACACCAGTCTACCAGCAACCACAACACCAGTCTACCATCAACCACAATACCAGTCTACCAGCAACCACAATACCAGTCTACCAACAACCACAACACCAGTCTACCAGCAACCACAACACCAGTCTACCAGCAACCACAACACCAGTCTACCAGCAACCACAGCACCAGTCTTCCAGCAACCACAACACCAGTCTACCAGCAACCATAACACCAGTCTACCAGCAACCACAACACCAGTCTACCAGCAACCACAACACCAGTCTTCCAGCAACCACAACACCAGTCTATCAGCAACCACAATACCAGTCTACCAGCAACCACAACACCAGTCTACCAGCAACCCCATCACCACTCACAAACCTCGCCCCACCACCTTCATTCCTTCCCCCTCCTTCCCCGCCTCTATTGCCCTCTCCCCCTCCTCCTCCTCCTCCTCCCCCTTGCCCCCTGTTATCCCTTTCCCCCTCCTCCTCCCCCCTACCCCCTGTTCTTCCTCTCCCCCTCCTCCACCCCCCTGCCCCCTGTTCTTCCTCTCCCCCTCCTCCTCCCCCTCCCCCTGTTCTCCCTCTCCCCCTCCTCCTCTCCCCCTTCCCCTGTTCTCCCTCTCCATAATGATATTCAATTGCGGTGGTACACAATAATCCGCTGGTTTTTGTCTCGCTGCAATTCAGAAATTTGCATCCGCCATTACTGTTGTCCATCGCTGGCCTCTGCTGTCATCTGCAAGGTAAACACCTCTAATTCACCTGCCCGGGCCATCTTTAATGTCAGGGTGATGGCCCACCCCTCACCCCCTCACCTCTGTGGCTCCTACCTCCACCCTGCGGCTCTTACCTACACCACCCTGTGGCTCTTCCCTTCACCACCCTCTGGCTCTTACCTTCGTCATTCTGCGGCTCTTACCTCTACCACCCTGTCTCTCTTCCCTTCACCACCCTGTCTCTCTTCCCTTCACCACCCTGTCTCTCTTCCCTTCAACACCCTGTCTCTCTTCCCTTCACCACCCTGTGGCTCTTGACTCCACCACCCTGTGGCTCTTCTCTCCACCACCCTCTGGCTCTTCTCTCCACCACCCTCTAGCTCTTCTCTCCACCACCCTCTGGCTCTTCTCTCCACCACCCTCTGGCTCTTCTCTCCACCACCCTCTGGCTCTTCTCTCCACCACCCTCTGGCTCTTCTCTCCACCACCCTCTGGCTCTTCTCTCCACCACCCTCTGGCTCTTCTCTTCACCACCCTCTGGCTCTTCTCTCCACCACCCTCTGGCTCTTCTCTCCACCACCCTCTAGCTCTTCTCTCCACCACCCTCTGGCTCTTCTCTCCACCACCCTCTGGCTCTTCTCTCCACCACCCTCTGGCTCTTCTCTCCACCACCCTCTGGCTCTTCTCTCCACCACCCTCTGGCTCTTCTCTCCACCACCCTCTGGCTCTTCTCTCCACCACCCTCTGGCTCTTCTCTCCACCACCCTCTGGCTCTTCTCTCCACCACCCTCTGGCTCTTCTCTCCACCACCCTCTAGCTCTTCTCTCCACCACCCTCTGGCTCTTCTCTCCACCACCCTCTGGCTCTTCTCTCCACCACCCTCTGGCTCTTCTCTCCACCACCCTCTGGCTCTTCTCTCCACCACCCTCTGGCTCTTCTCTCCACCACCCTCTAGCTCTTCTCTCCACCACCCTCTGGCTCTTCTCTCCACCACCCTCTGGCTCTTCTCTCCACCACCCTCTGGCTCTTCTCTCCACCACCCTCTGGCTCTTCTCTCCACCACCCTCTGGCTCTTCTCTCCACCACCCTCTGGCTCTTCTCTCCACCACCCTCTGGCTCTTCTCTCCACCACCCTCTGGCTCTTCTCTCCACCACCCTCTGGCTCTTCCCTTCCCCCCCTTGTTTACGTCATGTTCAAGATTAACATATTATTCATCAGAATCTGAAAACACGTCATGTTAAGCAGTGTTATGTCTGGCTAGTAACTGGACGGGGAGCCTCGGCCGGCCATGGTGTTCCTACACTGCTAAAAGTCCATCATATCCTCCCCTGCCATCGTCCCCCCATGACGATATCATATGGGTTTGGTGTCCTTTTTTGGGGGCTGGATGGTTAATGCTAATGAATGCGGATACGAAACTGGCTGATTATATTGCTTGTTGATAATGCGATTATCTTTTTTTTTTTATGCAACCTGGATATAATTGTTGTGTTTCCATCAGGGTTGTGTAGCGGCGGATGATGAGGGTTTTCTTGTGTGTGTTGATGAACATGATGTGTGAACATGACGTGTGGTGGAGGAACATGTTCCACCTGGTTGATACCCACTAGTGTGCCCGGGCTGGGTAGAAATACGGCTTGTAAACCAGGCTGCCCAGGTTATGATGCATCCGTGGCTGAGTGGTGAGGAGCGTCACTCTGGGAACCTTGTCAGTAAGAAAAAAAAAAGATAATTGATTATACGATGAATTGTAATTTCCGTATTT
>WNWK01003657.1:120000-160128 GCA_009830355.1 Cherax destructor
CCACCACCTAGCACCACCAGTCAACACCACCAATCAGCACCACTAGTCAACACCACCAATCAACACCACCAGTCAGCACCACCAGTCAGTACCATCAGCCAACACCACCAGCCAACACCACCAGCCAACACCACCAGCCAACACCACCAGTCAGCACCACCAACCAACACCACCAGCCAGTACCACCAGTCAGCACCACCAGTCAACAAGACCAGTCATCACCACCAGCCAACACCACCAGTCAGCACCACCAGTCAACACCACTAGTCAACACCACTAGTCAGCACTACCAGTCAGCACTACCAGTCAGCACCACCAGTCAACAAGACCAGTCATCACCACCAGCCAGCACCACCAGTCAGCACCACCAGTCAACACCACCAGTCAACACCACTAGTCAGCACTACCAGTCAGCACTACCAGTCAGCACCACCAGTCAGCACCACCAGCCAACAACACCAGCCAACACCACCAGTCAGCACCACCAGCCAACACAACCAGTCAACACCACCAGTCAGCACCACCGGGGCTGGACGTCTCTACTATACAAACAATAATATCTGCGTAAGGACATTTTTATCGCTCAATACAAATATTAGTGAATAATCATGACGCAGCGCAAGATGGCGGCTGCGGCTGCGGCTGGTGGTCTGATGTTACCTGCGGTAATGGAGGCCGCAGCAGTAATGGCGGCTACGGAGGCCGCAGCAGTGACCATCACTGCGCTCTTCCCTCTTAATGAACATTTATTGCGGATATTACACCACAATTAGCGACCAGCTCCACCAGCAAACGGCCACATTAAAATTCTGTCTCTCTCACTTTATGATTTCATACAATAGAGAGATGTGTCATTTGCATGAAGATAACTGGTCCCAGCGGTCTTTGTTATGGTCCCAGCGGTCTTTGTTATGGTCCCAGCGGTCTTTGTTATGGTCCCCGACAAGAGCGTGGCGGTCCAGCGGTTGCAACCAAGACCCGCCACGCGGGATGCAAATGGCCGCCTGACGACGGTAGTCTGGAAACGAGGAACGTCGAGGAATAACCTTCTACTTGGACGGGATGGGACGACGTTTCGCTCTCTCTAAGATGTTTTTCTACTGCTCCGTGTGGAGCTTTATCAAGCGTGACTTGGTAGAGCTCTACACAGAAGCTTGTTCCGTAACGTGGAAAGCTTTCTTGGGTGCCGAGTTTAGCGCTGCCTGACACCTCACCGTCTGCCACTCCGACGGGGAGTTGCCTGCATCTGCCGCAGGTGGCAACCGGTTGTAGGCGTGAGGGTGGTGTAGCAGCAGTAGAAGATGGTCGTGCGGGCGACGCACCTCGCTTATAGCCATAACAATTGAAGAACTTTCTTAACGTTATTTCTTCCCTTTCCCTGACGCGGGTGACAGCAGCTGGGTGTGGGCGTGAGGAAGGTGTAGCAGTTGGATGTGGGCGTGAGGAAGGCGTAGCAGCAGGGTGTGGGCGTGAGGAAGGTGTAGCAGTTGGATGTGGGCGTGAGGAAGGCGTAGCAGCAGGGTGTGGGTGTGAGGAAGGCGTAGCAGCGGGCTGTGAGCGTGAGGAAGGCGTAGCAGCAGGGTGTGGGCGTGAGGAAGGCGTAGGCAAAGGGAAGGGATGGGCGTGAAAGGACAGAAGAAAGGGACATTGAGAACCTGCCAGTTCTCGAGGTAAGCCATCGCCTGCACCTCGTCACTCAGTGTCTGAGGCTGGAGCAGGAACAATAACCCAGGCGCCCAGTACAAGCAGGCCACATTAGAGGTACTGTCATTTATTTCCTCAAACAAATTAGCATCTTTACTGCCCAGCAATTACCTAATTAACTCTATTATTGTTACTGAGTGTAACCGAGTCATAACCCTGTTTACGAGCTGCCTAATGGTTCCTGATTACTTACTTGGAGGCCCAAGACGGAGGTGTAATAGCTCCTCAGAGGTATAAACTTCAATTTATTGGAATCCAATATATATTAAACACTACGCACGGACGATATATTTTACTTATTTCTAAAAAGGTCGCTGACAGCGTGTACTTATTTGACAGTTAAAAAGTCCATAAAGAGACGAGGGCTAGAGACAGTAGGCATCTGTGTGAGAGAGAGAGAGAGAGAGAGAGGCAGGAGAACAAGATAAAGGAGGCCACACACAGGAGGTAACAGCGTGGTCGACCTCACCACTGCAAAACTTGCAAATGTAATGACATGTTTGTTCAGGGTGAACTGAAACTGTAGTCTGGAGCTGCCTGTGAACAGTGAACTGTGAACACGGCTGCCGTGTAGATTGTGAACACGGCTGCCGTATAGACTGTGAACACGGCTGCCGTGTACGCATGTCGCCCCCTCTGTACCCCCTCCTTGATTACAGTGCGTGAATCTGATGTAATTACTGTGATTCGGGACACATTTGCTGAACTGAATCGCGTCCTCCTGTTTCTTGTATCGAACCCGAATGCCTTCCATTCCCCAGAGGCTATATGAACCCCTGCGGGCTTACCGCTTTCTCCCTCCCACCCCAAAAAAAATTAAATATAGTAAAATCCTCTAATACTTGACAAAAAACATTTGTGTGTGTGTACGTGAGTGTGTGTGTACGTGTGTGTACGCCACTTCAGGCAGCTCCCTGGTTTCTTGAAAGATATCCTTCAATAAAATCCTGAACAAAGTGTTGCCAGACAGATGAGGACACCTCGTAGTGCACATCACTGGTCACAGTGTTTACGTACTTGGCGGATAACGAGCTCATTAAATTCTTTGTTTTGTGCTCACTGGCTTGGTCTCTCTCTTAACTTTTATCGTCTTGGCTTGGTGCAAAGTTTATATATACATTATATATATATATATATATATATATATATATATATATATATATATATATATATATATATATATATATATATATATATATATATTATATATATATATATATATATATATATATATATATATATATATATATATATATATATATATATATATATATATATATATATATATATATATATATTTCTTCAACTACTAATATTAACACTAATGCTAATATTAATACTACTACTACTACTACTACTACTACTACTACTACTACTACTAATAATAATAATAATAATAATAATAATAATAAACACATCCGTGCTCTCAGCAACAACAACAACAGGCACTCTTGATGAATTAGCGTACGAGCTTTGTGTCACAACCACCTCCTCTCTCCTGGTGAACAATCCTGCCTTTCGGGTACAAGAGGATCAGTTCGAGTCACAACCAATTTTACCTCGGTAATATATTCGTGTAATACTACGTGTACCACAGTTAAATCCATTAGTTGCTTCTTACATTACTTAAATTTAAGTTTGTATATCAGTGATATACAGTACCGAGATGATGAGGAATCAGACACATGTGGAACATCTGGGTGTCTTTATGTTGTAGACGTTTCGCCCTCCAGTGGCTTTATCAATACAATACATGGACATAATATGAAGAGTGTAGATATATTCAGGAGACAGTGGAAGACGAGGTAATCAGTCCCTGACCCTAGAAACACGTGATGAGCACCGTTGTCTTGAGGAATCTGAAGCACAGGCGGATTTCTACAGTCTTCAGAGTATTTCCATGTATTGTATTGATAAAGCCACTGGGTGGCGAAACGTGCACAAAGGAAAAAAATACCCAGATGTTGCACATGTATCTAATTCGTCATTTTTAAGAATGACTGATGGTGGTGGTAGTGCCTCTGATGGTGGTGGCAGTGCCTCTGATGGTGGTGGTAGTGCCTCCGATGGTGGTGGTAGTGCCTCTGATGGTGGTGGTAGTGCCTCCGATGGTGGTGGCAGTGCCTCTGATGGTGGTGGTAGTGCCTCCGATGGTGGTGGTAGTGCCTCTGATGGTGGTGGTAGTGCCTCCGATGGTGGTGGTAGTGCCTCTGATGGTGAAATATATTATAAATTATATTTGCTCCTTTTGTCCCTGCCAATCCTCACAGACTCACTGATGGTTAAATATATTCGTAAAAAAAAGTAAATACGAATTCACTTTTTTTTTTTTAATTTACGTTTAATATTGTGGAGGAAGTTTAGAAGAGTCTGGTACCACTCCAGCACTCGGTCACCCCAGCACTCAGTCACTCCAGCAAGCCAGCACTCGGTCACTCCAGCAAGCCAGCACTCAGTCACTCCAGCAAGCCAGCACTCGGTCACTCCAGCAAGCTAGCACTCAGTCACTCCAGCAAGCCAGCACTCGGTCACTCCAGCAAGCCAGCACTCAGTCACTCCAGCAAGCCAGCACTCGGTCACTCGGTCACTCCAGCACTCAGTCACTCCAGCAAGCCAGCACTCGGTCACTCCAGCACTCAGTCACCCCAGCACTCAGTCACTCCAGCAAGCCAGCACTCGGTCACTCCAGCACTCGGTCACTCCAGCAAGCCAGCACTCGGTCACTCTAGCAAGCCAGCACTCGGTCACTCCAGCACTCGGTCACTCCAGCAAGCCAGCACTCGGTCACTCCAGCAAGCCAGCACTCGGTCACTCCAGCACTCGGTCACTCCAGCAAGCCAGCACTCGGTCACTCCAGCACTCGGTCACTCCAGCACTCGGTCACTCCAGCAAGCCAGCACTCGGTCACTCCAGCAAGCCAGCACTCGGTCACTCCAGCAAGCCAGCACTCGGTGACCCCAGCACTCGGTCACTCCAGCACTCGGTCACTCCAGCACTCGGTCACTCCAGCACTCGGTCACTCCAGCACTCGGTCACTCCAGCACTTGGTCACTCGGTCATGGTAGAGAGTATAGAATCACACAAGCATCTAGCAGTGATCCACCATGCTGTGTTTGTTGTCCACCTGTTTCAACTTCCAGAATCTTGAGGTTTGACTTTGCTACATCAGCTTTCATGTGAGCTGGAGAGAGCTCACTGATGATGGAGCTGGAGAGAGAGCTCACTGATGATGGAGCTGGAGAGAGCGCTCACTGATGCTGGAGCTAGAGAGAGAGCTCACTGATGATGGAGCTAGAGAGAGCGCTCACTGATGCTGAAGCTAGAGAGAGAGCTCACTGATGCTGGAGCTGGAGAGAGAGCTCACTGATGATGGAGCTGGAGAGAGCGCTCACTGATGCTGAAGCTAGAGAGAGAGCTCACTGATGCTGGAGCTGGAGAGAGCGCTCACTGATGCTGAAGCTGGAGAGAGCGCTCACTGATGATGGAGCTGGAGAGAGCGCTCACTGATGCTGGAGCTAGAGAGAGAGCTCACTGATGCTGAAGCTAGAGAGAGAGCTCACTGATGATGGAGCTAGAGAGAGAGCTCACTGATGCTGGAGCTAGAGAGAGAGCTCACTGATGCTGAAGCTAGAGAGAGAGCTCACTGATGCTGGAGCTAGAGAGAGCTCACTGATGCTGAAGCTAGAGAGAGAGCTCACTGATGCTGGAGCTAGAGAGAGGCTCACTGATGCTGGAGCTAGAGAGAGCTCACTGATGCTGAAGCTAGAGAGAGCTCACTGATGCTGGAGCTAGAGAGAGCTCACTGATGCTGGAGCTAGAGAGAGCTCACTGATGCTGAAGCTAGAGAGAGAGCTCACTGATGCTGGAGCTAGAGAGAGAGCTCACTGATGCTGGAGCTAGAGAGAGAGCTCACTGATGCTGAAGCTAGAGAGAGAGCTCACTGATGCTGGAGCTAGAGAGAGAGCTCACTGATGCTGGAGCTAGAGAGAGAGCTCACTGATGCTGGAGCTAGAGAGAGAGCTCACTGATGCTGGAGCTAGAGAGAAAGCTCACTGATGCTGGAGCTAGAGAGAGAGCTCACTGATGATGGAGCTGGAGAGAGCGCTCACTGATGCTGAAGCTACAGAGAGAGCTCACTGATGCTGGAGCTAGAGAGAGAGCTCACTGATGCTGGAGCTAGAGAGAGAGCTCACTGATGCTGGAGCTAGAGAGAGAGCTCACTGATGATGGAGCTGGAGAGAGCGCTCACTGATGCTGAAGCTAGAGAGAGAGCTCACTGATGCTGGAGCTAGAGAGAGAGCTCACTGATGCTGGAGCTAGAGAGAGAGCTCACTGATGCTGAAGCTAGAGAGAGAGCTCACTGATGCTGGAGCTAGAGAGAGAGCTCACTGATGCTGGAGCTAGAGAGAGAGCTCACTGATGCTGAAGCTAGAGAGAGAGCTCACTGATGCTGGAGCTAGAGAGAAAGCTCACTGATGCTGGAGCTAGAGAGAGCTCACTGATGCTGAAGCTAGAGAAGCTCACTGATGCTGGAGCTAGAGAGAGCTCACTGATGCTGGAGCTAGAGAGAGCTCACTGATGCTGAAGCTGAGAGAGAGCTCACTGATGCTGGAGCTAGAGAGAGCTCACTGATGCTGGAGCTAGAGAGGAGCTCACTGATGCTGGAGCTAGAGAGAGAGCTCACTGATGCTGGAGCTAGAGAGAGAGCTCACTGATGCTGGAGCTAGAGAGAAAGCTCACTGATGATGGAGCTGGAGAGAGCGCTCACTGATGCTGAAGCTAGAGAGAGAGCTCACTGATGCTGGAGCTAGAGAGGCTCACTGATGCTGGAGCTAGAGAGAGCTCACTGATGCTGGAGCTAGAGAGAAGCTCACTGATGCTGGAGCTAGAGAGAGAGCTCACTGATGCTGAGCTAGAGAGAGCTCACTGATGCTGGAGCTGAGAGAAAGCTCACTGATGATGGAGCTGGAGAGCGCTCACTGATGCTGAAGCTAGAGAGAGAGCTCACTGATGCTGGAGCTAGAGAGAGAGCTCACTGATGATAAAGCTAGAGAGAGAGCTCACTGATGCTGGAGCTAGAGAGAAAGCTCACTGATGCTGGAGCTAGAGAGAAAGCTCACTGATGCTGGAGCTGGAGAGAGAGCTCACTGATGCTGGCGCTGGAGACAGCTGATCAACTACTAGTTTCAGTACCACAATTTATCACACAGTTTTAGCCACCTTCTAGCGGCCTCGCTGTATAACACTTGTGTATCAAGACGAGTCTCGCAATGTCTTACAGTATTGTCAATTTTGTCATCAAAACTGACGGGTCATGTCTCCTGAAATGACCTCACATTTCCCTCCCTCCCATGGTAGACCTCTGTAAATACTTCAACGTGACAGGAGTTAAACAATCAGTGAATGTGTTTATCATCATTTTAAATGTCACAACTAAATTCTTCATTATACAATACATATATTTTCATTTCGACGTGATTCTCACTGATCCACAACGGGAGTTATGGCCATTTATACTTAAAAGTCGCCATTTTGTCAGCCATTTATACTTAAAAGTCGCCATTTTGTCAGCCATTTATACCTAAAGGTCGCCATTTTGTCAGCCATTTATACTTAAAGGTCGTCATTTTGTCAGCCATTTATACTTAAAGGTCGCCATTTTGTCAGCCATTTATACTTAAAGGTCGCCATTTTGTCAGCTATTTATACTTAAAGGTCGCCATTTTGTCAGCCATTTATACTTAAAGGTCGCCATTTTGTCAGCCATTTATACTTAAAGGTCGTCATTTTGTCAGCCATTTATACTTAAAGGTCGCCATTTTGTCAGCCATTTATACTTAAAGGTCGCCATTTTGTCAGCCATTTATACTTAAAAGTCGCCATTTTGTCGGCCATTTCGAATATTTTTTGTATTTTTTTTTAACTGGCGTATTAAGATTTTATTGTCATGGGTAAATTCTTTACACTGGAAAAATCTGTCAAAAGTGTCGCTCCCGTGGCTCGCTTGGTAGCGCCCTCATCTCACATACTAAGTATCTGTGGTTCGATCCCCGGCATGGATGGAAGCGTTGGGCATGTTTTCCTTACACCTGTTGTCCCTGTTCACCTAGCAGTAAGTAGGTACCTGGGTGTTAGTCATCTTACACCTGGTGTCCCTGTTCACCTAGCAGTAAGTAGGTACCTGGGTGTTAGTCATCTTACACCTGGTGTCCCTGTTCACCTAGCAGTAAGTAGGTACCTGGGTGTTAGTCGACTGTTGTGGGTGGCATCCCGGGGAGGGGGGTGTAAGGCACCTTAGATAGAGCTGGGCTTTGATTTGAGCTGAGGTAAGATAACAGCTCAAATAAATAAAGTTATAATCCCTTCATGTTCTCAAAGCAGCCATCTTCACGGTCATCTTGAACATCTGGAATTGCCTAAGGATGAGAACACATCCACCTGGATGTTATTGTGTGAGTCTCATCCAACATCCACCTGGATGTTATTGTGAGTCTCATCCAACAATTAGCAGCAAAGAAAAAAAACTGTAATTAGGATTTTTTTTTATTACGGTACATAAACCGGAGTATAGGTTTTATCTTGTAGTTTCAATGTACTCATGACGCTGTGTTGGCAACTTGCGTCTTCAAACGTCTCCTTCTAATGTTTTATCAAATCGGGTTATCGTTCTCGCTTCTCTCATCAACATTGGTCGTCACTGGGATCTTCATTCGTATAATTTCCAGCGGATGCTTCATTGACTTATCTCTTGCCACTTGACTGGTGCCTGTGGCTGGCAACTTGCACTGGTGCCTGTGGCTGGCAACTTGGACTGGTGCTGGGGCTGGCAACTTGGACTGGTGCTGGGGCTGGCAACTTGGACTGGTACTGGGGCTGGCAACTTGGACTGGTGCTGGGGCTGGCAACTTGGACTGGTGCCTGGGGCTGGCAACTTGGACTGGTGTCTGGGGCTGGCAAACTTGCACTGGTGCCTGAGGCTGGCAACTTGCACTGGTGCCTGTGGCTGGCAACTTGCACTGGTGCCTGTGGCTGGCAAACTTGCACTGGTGCCTGGGGCTGGCAACTTGCACTGGTGCCTGGGGCTGGCAACTTGCACTGGTGCCTGTGGCTGGCAACTTGCACTTTTTGCCTGGGGCTGGCAACTTGCACTGGTGCCTGGGGCTGGCAACTTGCACTGGTGCCTGGGGCTGGCAACTTGCACTGGTGCCTGGGGCTGGCAACTTGCACTGGTGCCTGTGGCTGGCAACTTACACTCCATCTTATTTCCTGCAATAAGCACAAACAAGCCTGAATACTTGCTTCTAGAGTCTCCAATTTTAACTAGGTAATTCTCCTAGAGGAAGTACGTTAAAGATCTACGCAAACCGAGGATAACGAGAACTTTAGTCACTGCTGCTTGCATCCACCTTCGGAAATCTATAAACTGACAAGCGTCTGACTGAAAATTTCCAGAATTACGTCGACGACTGCGTCAGCAGATGGAAGGCAAAAGAATGCGTAATTTTCTTTCACAATATACACCGTAGTTTCATTTAGATGAAGTGGCAGGCCACAACGAGGTAAGATTGCAGGTCAGGTCGCAATCATCAGGCGAGGGTGATGAGAGGTGCTGGCCATGGCGGCCTTCCTCTATTATAAGTCCCATCGTTGGTAACAGACATCAACACTGATATTCACGTCCACTGGGAGACAAGAGGTCCCAAATTACACCTGCTAAACAAACACAGGGCCGACAAAAAAACAAACAGACGCTGTGATTGCTTCGGTTGATACGGCCTGGACGTGATCATTATTGAAATGTTGGCGTAGGGGTGGGGGTAGAGGGGGCGGGGCGGCGGCCAAGACGCTGATGACGGGGCTCCATGAGACTCCTCGCAAGATGGTTGTCTTGCGGCTGCCCCGTGTGTCCCTATCACGCCATCTGTTAAGAACGGGTTACACTCCTCCAGAACTTTTCCGCCCATCTCCTTTTCTACCTTTTCACCTCCTTTCCATCTCCTTCCTTCCTCGTCTTCATCCCCTTTCCATCTCTTTCTCTCCTCTTCCTTCTGACTACCCGGCTCACTACTCTCACACCTCCCTCCCCACCTACCCTGTTTCTCCTCTCCCCTCCCTACTGTTTTTCCTTCTCCCTACCACACATTCTAATTTTTCTCCTTTCCTCCCTCCTCGTGTTTTTCCTCCTACTCACCTTCCTGTGACTAGCCCTCCTTGTCTCACCTGTGTCCTCACACGCCAGGGATCACTACGATCCACTCTGCTTCATCCAGACATAATAATGTTAAACCAACTGCATGGTGTGCGCCACACATCCATCCGGTAGACGGTAATGGATGAGGGTATCAGCTCACCCTGGATGGGGACATCAGATCAGGTCACGGGAATCAGAAACACCAGAACACTGAGGGGGGAGCAAACAGGAACACTACAGGAACTTTTCACCTCGAGGGCCACATCGTATATTTTACACATTTTCCCGGGCCAAAAAAAAAAAATCAGTCTTATAAATAAATATAAATAAATTAATAAAATATAAATGAATGAATATGTTTTATTTTAATCTTTTTTGTAATGATCATGATATAATTCAGAAGAAAAATGTGACAATTACGGAGAAACAATAGCGTGTTTACACTGAGAAATGATATGTAATGATGGAAATGGTTTTTTTAATTTCAAAATATTGCTGAATTGAGGTTTCAAGCTTGAGGAGCCAATTATTAAAATGGACTTCAAATGCTCATCAGATAAATCTGTGAGATATTTGGACTTGACATATACTTCGTTTTTGAAAATCTTTCTTCAGAAAGATACGTTGTACCAAAAAGCTATACGAATCCACAAGCAAATCTCTTCAAATTTGGAAACTGTTTAGGCTGTAAAGATTTATCAAATTGGATCAGATTTCCTTCTTTATACTTTTCTTTCATCATGTCATCTGACTTTGGAGTTTCAACACTGCATTCAAATGGATTTTGTAGCAGCTTTATTTCATCTATTTTTTTTCCATCAAGATCAGAAAATCGTTTCTGAGATTGTTTTTGCAACTCATTAATGATTTCTGTTGCAAATGAAGAAGAAAATTGTTCTTCACTTTCTTCGTGAAATTGTTCACAACCTGGGAAATAAACCAAGTTAGAAACTTTCACTTGTCCTTCATAACAGCATCAGTTTTGTCCTGAATGCCTTGACACGCCTGAATAAATCACAAATCAAATTTGTTTAACCTTACAACTTCGGATTCACTTGACACATGTGGCTTGGCATGTCTGCAAACAAACAAAAAAATCCAATTTCCAAAGCCAGTCAACGTTTTGCAAAAGTGGTTCGAGTGGTTTTGTTCTGTGTGAGAAATGAATCAATTTCCTGAGTTGAAAGAACCGCGATAGAACCTTCCCACAACTAAGTCCTACAACTAAGTCCTACAACTAAGTCCTACAATTAAGTCCTACAACTAAGTCAACCAACTCAGAATCAGTTTCTTTCTGAAAAAATCACGAAACTGGAGATGATTAAGCTAGCCAGATAGAATGAAATTCACTGTTGAAAGAACAGGTTTCAGAACGCTAGACACATCCACATGTTTCCCACCCATGCTTACTGATGGATAACCTGGGCTCTCAGAATCCACCATCCACACAAGCTTTTGTTATTTGTCCACCCAAACTTTTCTTCGCCACAGACATGTTCTTTCCTCCATCAGTTTTCACCCATTGCATTTATTCACTCTATTTGCAGTTCTTTAAGTGCTCTCGACTACATCAGATGTTTCTTGTGCTAATTCTTTAAATGATGCATGTCTCCATCACGCATCAACGCATGTTATGCATTGATGCTAATTCATTGTCGACGCCACGGATGAATGCTAGTGATGTGTCTCTCACATCATTCGATTCATCAAGTGCGAGATGAATTGCTTCCTATATCCTCACTTATACGAGCAAAAGTATTTGGCACAAGACTGAGGATTGTGAGCAGATTTGCTTTTTTCTGGGCATAACTCTGCCACTGCTTCCATCATACTCTCTTTATTCAGATCTCCACCGGTGAATGGCTTTCCTCTTTTAGCTAACGCATAAGCTACTTTGTAAGTGACTCTGGTTAAAACTTCATTTACGGGTTTATCTGAAAAATGGAAAGATTAGAACTAAAATTTGAACAAACTTTGACATATAGATTGTTATAAGCAACAAAATCCTTAACTTTAAGTGACTGAAAATTAGGGTTCATTAGTTTTACTGTTTATAAATATTGCAAGTTGCTGCGGGCCGCATAAAATCTTGCTGCGGGCCGCATGTGGCCCAGGGGCCGCAGTTTGGAGATCCCTGGTTTAGAAAATCGACAAGTTGATAAATGAGACACTTGTGGAACATTTGGGTATCTTTATTCTGGAAACTTTTCGCCAGCCAGTGGTTTCTTCAGTCCATTGCAGAGAAAGGTGGAAGATGAGAAGGAGTCTGAGGTAATCAGTCCTCAGCCTGGAGTCGGTGTGTTCAGTTCATGTCTTTATGGAGTGAACACACCAACAAATACACCAGAACTCCAGGTTACTGAGTGACAACAACACCCACACAAACACTAATGTTGCCAGTCATAAACAGTAACAAACTTGGGTTCAGAAACAGTAAATCTTCTCTTACTAACCTGTTGAAATTCTATGACAAAGTAACGACAAGAGAGAGAGAGAGTGCTGAGCTGATTGAATTTTCTTAAACTACAAGAAGGTATCTGATGGATTTTCCCACTTGAGACTGGAGCCAAAACATGAGGTGTAGGCAAGGTTAACAGGGAAGTACTCTGGTGGATCACAGAGTACCTCAGAGGAAGGAGCAAAGAGTTATTGTCTGGGAAAGCGGGGTACCACAAGGATCAGTATTAGGGCCACTGCTGTTTATGTGAATATTACAGATGGGATTGAGCCAGATGTAACCCTGTTTGATGATGATGTAAGACTGGTGAGAAGAATAAAAACAGACGTGGAGAAGAAAAGGCTGCAAATGGATCTGGACAAATTACAGGATAAGTGTTGCTTGAATTCAACTCCCAAAAATGCAGGTCATGAAGATCGGGGAAGGGAACAGAAGACCTGTCACAGTACAGAGGGACAGAGGTGAGCAAAGTGCCTAACATATCGCCTGAGGTGCACATCAACCGAATAACCTCTGCAGCCAATACTCGCCTGGTAAATCTAAGAGTGGCCTTCAGGAATCACAACAGTTTTTCTGGGCGCTTTATACAACATGTGTCAGACTCATCTTGAAGTACGCAGCGCCAGTTTGGAACCCACACCTCAGGAAGCATGTTAAAAACTTGGAGAAATTGCAAGGCTTGTTTCTGAGTTAAGGGGCATGAGGCTAGTGGGACTGAATCTAACGATACTAGAGGATAGAAGAACTAGGGGAGATATGATAGCAACATGGAAAATACTCAGAGGAATCGATAGGGTAGACAGGGATAAACGTTTGAAAGGCCGAATGGCTTTGCATTCAAAATTCCCTATGTCAGAATCTCTTAAAGTGAATACCAAGTCCAGCCTCGCTGGTTCATCCCCCCCCTCTCTCTCTCTCTCTCTCTCTCTCTCTCTCTCTCTCTCTCTCTCTCTCTCTCTCTCTCTCTCTTTCTCTCTGTAGTTGTGTCCATGACATACTGGTGCAAGAAGTTTTCCATTATAACCTCCGACATCTTAGCCCTTCAGGTTTATTGTACCCCGTGTGACTCCACGTTCTACTAGTGTGTGTATGTACTCACTTAATTGTGGTTGCAGGGGTCGAGACTCAGCTCCTGGCCCCGCCTCTTCGCTGTCCGCTACTGGGTCTCTGCTCTCCCTGCTCCATGAGCTTTATCATACCTTGTCTTAAAACTATGTATGGTTCCCGCCTCCACTATATCGTTCGCTAGACTATTCCACTTCCTAACTACTCTATGGCTGGAGAAGTGTTTCCTAACATCCCTTTGACTCATCTGAGTCTTCAGCTTCCAGTTGTGTTCCCTTGTTTCTGTGTTCCCTCTCTGGAACATCCTGTCACTATCTACCTTGTCGATTCCCTGCAGTATTTTGTATGTCGTTATCATGTCTCCTCTAACCCTTCTGTCCTCCAGTGTTGTTAGTCCTATTTCCCTCAACCTTTCTTCATATGGCATTCCCCTGAGCTGTGGAACTAGCCTTGTCGCAAACCTTTGCACTTTCTCTAATTTCTTGACGTGCTTGACCAGGTGTGGGTTCCAGACTGGTGCTGCATACTCTAGTATGGGCCTGACGTACACGGTGTACAGTGTGTGTGTGGATGTGTGTGTGTGTGTGTGTGTGTGTGTGTGTGTGTGTGTGTGTGTGTGTGTGTGTTTGTACTCATCTATTTGTTGTTGTAGGGGTCGCGTCACAGCTCCTGGCCCCGCCTCTTCGCTGATCGTTACTAGGTCCACTCTTTCCCTGCTCCAAGAGCCTTATCGTACCTGTGTGTGTACTCACCTATTTGTGGTTGCAGGGGTCGATACTCAGCTCCTGGCTCTGCCTTTTCGCTAATTGCTACTAGGTCCATTCTTATCGTACCTCTTTTTAAAACTATGTATGGATCCTGCCTCCACTACATCAGTCTCCATACTGTTCCACTTCTTGACAACGCTATGACTAAAGCAGAACTTCCTAACATCCCTGTAACTCATCTGAGTTTTCAACTTCCAGTTGTGACCCCTTGTTGCTGTATCATATCTCTGAAACATTCTGTCTCTATCCACCTTTTCAATTCCTCTCAGTATTTTATATGTCGTTATCATGTCCCCTCTATCCCTCCTTTCCTGCAGTGTTTTCAGGGTGACTTCCTTTAACCTCTCCTCGTAGGACATACCCCTCAGTTCCGGGACTAGTCTTGTTACAAACCTTTGCACTTTCTCTAATTTCATGGTGTGTTTGACCAGGTGTGGGTTCCAGACTGGTGCTGCATACTCCAATATGGTCCTGACGTATACGGTCTATAGAGTCTTGAACGATTCCTTACTAAGATGTTGAAATGCTATTCTTAGGTTTGCCAGGCGCCCAGATGCTGCAGCAGTTATTTGGTTGATGTGTGCCTCAGGAGATGTTTTCGGTATGATGCTCACCCTAAGATCCTTTTCCTTGAGTGAGTTTTGCAGCCTTTGATCTCTTAGGCTGTACTCCGTCTGTGGTCTTCTTTGTCCTTTCCCAAGCTTCATAACTTTGCACTTGTTGAGGTTAAACTCCAGGAGCCATTTGTTGGACCAGGCTTGCAGCCTGTCCAGATCCCTTTGTAGTCATACCTGGTCCTCATCTCCGCACTAGCTTCAAATTGTCTGCAAACAAGGACACCTCTGAATCTAATTCTTCCGTCATGTCATTCCCACCCACTCTAGCACTCGTCCCATACTAAAACACGTTCTTTCTTTTCTGTAAGGTATTCCCTGATCCATTGCAGTACTTTCCCTGCTATTCCGGCCTCCTCCTGTGTGCGTGTGTGTGTACTCACCTAGTACTCACCTAGTTGTGGTTGCAGGTGTATTCACCTAGTTGTGGTTGCAGGGGTCGAGTCATAGATCCTGGTCCCGCCTCTTCACTGGCCGCTACTGGAGGTGTGTGTGTGTGTGTGTGTGAGTGTGAGTGTGAGTGTGTGGAAGCAGTCATCAACTACATTACGTGCATCTTTCATACAGCGTCTTTGTATTGATGAGTGGTGTGGACAGTTATTAATGACCTTGCAGTAGCAGTGCTCTTGGTCTTCAACACATACGCACCAATAACCACTTATACACGTCTGTCCCTCGGATACATAAATAATGAAGCAGTACTCCAGGCTGGTATGACAGCTAGAGGGCCATCAGGAAACCGGGAGAGTGTCTTCCGTCTGATTTATTCTGCACTTTACTGTTCACAAGTAACCCCCTCACTCTGTAGAAGGAATACTAGACGAAGTTTCGGTCCATTCTGGCCCATCATCAGGTCATAAATAAGAGAGAAAATGGGACATATCAGAAGACAGGTTAGGTGTAGAGGTGAGGGGGTCGACTAATGTGACATTTTATCGTGGCAACGTTTCGCTCTCCAGGATCTTTCACTTGCGTCCTTAAACTTAAACACTACTTTATTGTAAGCCTCGAACCGCTAAACCCGTGTGAGTCATTCGGCGCAAAGAGTAATAGAAGCTCGATCCTTCGTCCGATAATCGCAACCCCGTCCACCACCAATCAGGCTGTTGGTGATCAATGTTTTATGACCGTTCATTATACACAGCCGAGGAAAAGAGTCATTGTAATTCCCCCCAAAAAAAAAAAATACTAAAAAAAAAAGAGCCTTTCATGTTTTCTTGTGGATGGGCGACTGTTGGAGGAGAGGAGGATTTTAGCTAATAATTCCTGATTCCGTCACGCTGACAAAGGAATTATGTGATATCCTTAGGAATTTTTATTTGAAGAGTTGCCAGCGTTGTTTCAGTTGGTATATCTCGGCGTAGAATTGAAAAATTCCCTGGTTGGTGAGGAGTCATTATCATGGAAATGGTGAGTGAAGCCGTGAGGGAGAAACGTTGAAGGATGGTGAGAGGGAGACGAATGGTGCGACACTGGGAAGCAAGAAGGTCGCGCAAGAGCGATGGGGAATGAGGAAACGTAGAGAAGTAAACAAGGTTGGAGTACGATGAAAGAGAGAGAGAGAGAGAGAGAGAGAGAGAGAGAGAGAGAGAGAGAGAGAGAGAGAGAGAGAGAGAGAGAGAGAGAGAGAGAGAGAAAGAGAGCAGAGTGAGAGGATCAAGACAACACACACACACACACTTGTGTCATCCTGTACACCACCACCATGTACTCCTGGCCAGGTAAATTTACTCTGACACCACAGTGAAGAATGTGACACCACAGTGAATAATTTGACACCACAGTGAAGAATGTGACACCACAGTGAAGAATGTGACACCACAGTGAAGAATGTGACACCACAGTGAAGAATGTGACACCACAGTGAAGAATGTGACACCACAGTGAAGAATGTGACACCACAGTGAAGAATGTGACACCACAGTGAAGAATGTGACACCACAGTTAATAATGTGGCACCACAGTCAATGTGGCACCACAGTGAAGAATGTGACACCACAGGAAGAATTACACCACAGTGAAGAATGTGACACCACAGTGAAGAATGTGACACCACAGTGAAGAATGTGACACCACAGTGAAGAATGTGACACCACAGTTAATAATGTGGCACCACAGTCAATGTGGCACCACAGTGAAGAATGTGACACCACAGTGAAGAATATGACACCACAGTGAAGAATGTGACACCACAGTGAAGAATGTGACACCACAGTGAAGAATGTGACACCACAGTGAAGAATGTGACACCACAGTAAAGAATGTGACACCACAGTGAAGAATGTGACACCACAGTGAAGAATGTGACACCACAGTTAATAATGTGGCACCTCAGTCAATAATGTGGCACCACAGTGAAGAATTTGACACCACAGTGAAGAATTTGACACCACAGTGAAGAATTTGACACCACAGTGAAGAATGTGACACCACAGTGAAGAATGTGACACCACAGTGAAGAATGTGACACCAAAGTGAAGAATGTGACACCACAGTGAAGAATTTGACACCACAGTGAAGAATGTGACACCACAGTGAAGAATGTGACACCACAGTAAATAATGTGGCACCATGGTGAAGAATGTGGCACCACAGTGACACTTCAACATCATTTTAAGTCCTCAGAAACACAGGTGAAAACAAAGGTAATGTTTTATAGTGAATTGTTTGTTCTCTTTCAGATTATTGAATCCTTGTGGCAAGGCATCAGCCGCTCTGCCATAACCCGCTACAGCTAAGCTGAAATCTACACTTAGCAGACACTACAGTCTATATATTCCATTATTTTTAAAGGGGTGGACTGGAAGGCCTGGGTCAGAAGACCAAAAGCTCCAGTTGTGGGTCATCATGTGAATAAGACTCGCGTCAGGAAAAACTTGTCCTGTTTCTTGACAAACATTACCCAACCAAACTACCGTCTACACCAACGCTGTCTCTAGCGTTGGTGTAGACGGGCCGAGGGTACCAGGGAAGGGGCCGTCATATGGCGAACACCCAGGTCAGATGATTTACAGTGGCTAATACAATAAAAGCCTCGTGATTTTCAACAAAGGTGCGGCACTAGAAGCCAACTCCATTACCCGAGACAAAATATGAGCAAGACTCGAGGTTAATCTTTGATGAGTGATAGATAAGTCATCCCTGGAAAACAGTTGAATATTGTATATGCCATCAGAGTTGAAGAACTTTAAGTGTGACTGACGGTGAAGTGATTTCTATTTATTGGTTCTATATTTGTGACTGTGGCGTTGTTATGTATAGTTAATGGAGGTGCTTAGAGGTGCACTGATGGAGGGTGAGGAGGAGGGTGAGGCTATTGCAAGCAGAGTGTTCTTGAGGGGTCTTGAAAAGTTGATATAGAAGTGTGTGTCAGGGAGGAGTATTAGAGGTGGTGGTGGCGGTGGTGGTGGCGGTGGTGGTGGTGGTGGTGGTGGTGTGGTGGCGGTGGCGGCGGTGATGGTGGTGGTGGATGTGGTGGTGGTGGTGGCGGTGGCGGTAGTGGTAGTGGATGTGGTGGTGGTGGCGGTGGTGGTAGTGGTAGTGGATGTGGTGGTGGTGGTTGTGTTGGCGGTGGTGGCGGCGGCGGCGGTGGTGGTGATGGCGGCGTGGCGGCGGTGGTGGTGGCGGCGGCGGCGGTGGTGGTGGTGGTGGTGGTGGCGGTGGTACTGGTTGTGGTGGCGGCGGTACTTTTTGTGGTGGTATTAGAGGTGATGGTGGTGGTTTATCCCATACCTCCCACCTGTGTATTGTACATTGCTCACCTACCTATCACTCAGCCCTCACCTCTCACCTACCTATCCCTCACCTACCTGTCCCTCGCGTCTGGCCTACCTGTCCCTCACATCTCACCTACCTGTCCCTCACGTCTCACCTACTTGTCCCTCAGCCCTCACCTACCTATCCTTCACCTCTCACCAACCTATCCCTCACCTCTCACCTACCTATCCCTCACCTCTCACCTACCTATCCCTCACCTCTCACCTACCTATCCCTCACCTCTCACCTACCTATCCCTCACCTCTCACCTACCTATCCCTCACCTCTCACCTACCTATCCTTCACCTCTCACCTACCTATCCCTCACCTCTCACCTACCTATCCCTCCACTAGTGAGCCAAGCTTTCATCAGACAGAAGATGGCTGAGATAAGCTCTGTATACAATATCCAGTTAACATATTTAGCAGTAAAATAAGTCTTGCATGTCCATCTGTCTGTCTGTGTCTGTCAGCGGCGGCCCCGCCAGCTGCTGCAGCTGTCAGCGGTGTTGAAGATGTGTAAAATTCCTTCAACACATACGCACGTACACACACACACGCACGTACACACACACACGTACACGCACGCACACACGGACACGCACGCACACGGACAAATGGTAAGTAACGGTGAGCTTATCAGGAGACGAGTGGTGGAACACCTAGAAAGGAATGAGTTTATACACGATAATGAGCACGGTTTCAGGGAAGGGAAATCCTGTGTCACAAACCTTCTGGAGTTTTACGACAAGATGACAGAAGTAAGGCAGGAGAGAGAGAGACGGGTGGATAGACTGCATTTTCTTGGACTGTAAGAAGGTTTTCGACACAGTTCCGAACAAGAGATTAGCGCAAAAGATAGAAGAGCAAGCAGGAATAACTAACAGGAAAAGCACTGACAGGAAGGAAACAACGAGTGGTGGTACGTGACGAGTGGGGCTCCACAAGGGTCAGACTTAGGTCCGGTGCTGTTTCTGGTATATGTGAATGATATGGTGGAAGGAATAGATACATAGATGTCCCTTTTTGCAGACGATGTGAAGCTAATGCGAAGAATTCAAACGGATGAAGACCAGGTAGGACTACAAAGGAATCTGGACAAGCTGCAAACCTGGTCCAACAACTGGCTCCTGGAGTTTAACCCCACCAAGTCATGAAGACTGAGGAAGGTCAAAGAAGATCTCAGACGGTGTACAGGCTAGGGGGCCAAAGACTACAAACCTCACTCAGGGAAAAGTATCTTGGGGGTGAGTATCATACCGAGCACATCCCCTGAGGCTCACATCAACCAAATAACTCCTGCAGCATATTGGCGCCTGGCAAACCTAAGAACAGCGTTTCGACACCTGAAAAAGGAGTCCTTCAAAACACTATACACCGTGTTCGTCAGGTCCATACTGGAGTATGCAGCACCAGTCTGGAACCCACACCTGGTCAAGCACATCAATAAATTAGAGAATGTTCAAAGGTTTGCAACAAGACTTCTCCCGGAGCTAAGGAGTATGTCCTAAAAGGAGAGGTTAGAGAATCAACCTGAGGACACTGGAGGCCAGGAGGGATAGGGGACATGATAACGACATATAAAATGCTGAGAGGAATTGAAAAGGTGGATAGGAACAGAATGTTCCAGAGATGGGACACAACAACAAGAGGTCACAACTGGAAGTTGAAAAATCAGATGAGTCACACAATGTTAGGAAGTATTTCTTCAGTCACAGAGTTGTCAGGAAGTGGAAGAAACTGGAGTGATGTAGTGGAGGCAGGATCCATACATAGCTTTAAGAAGAGATACGATGAAGCTCATGGAGCGGGGAGGGAATGGGCCTAGTAGCGATCAGTGAACAGGCGGGGCCAGAAGCTGTGACTAGACCCATGTAACCATAAATAGGTGAGTACACACACACATCATGCTTCCTCATACCGGTTCCATTTCCTCAATAAATCAATTTAGTCCCCCACATACCTGTCATTTTCTGTGAGTGCTCTTCCTTCACCAGGCTTCCTTCACCAGGCTTCCTTCACCAGGCTTCCTTCACCAGGCTTCTACACCAGGCTTCCTTCACCAGGCTTCCTTCACCAGGCATCCTTCACCAGGCTTCCTTCACCAGGCTTCCTTCACCAGGCTTCCTTCACAAGGCATCCTTCACCAGGCTTCCTTCACCAGACTTCCTTCACCAGACTTCCTTCACCAGACTTCCTTCACCAGGCATCCTTCACCAGGCATCCTTCACCAGGCATCCTTCACCAGTCATCCTTCACCAGGCATCCTTCACCAGGCATCCTTCACCAGGCATCCTTCACCAGGCATCCTTCACCAGACCTCCTTCACCAGGCATCCTTCACCAGGCATCCTTCACCAGGCATCCTTCACCAGGCATCCTTCACCAGACTTCCTTCACTAGACTTCCTTCACCAGACATCCTTCACCAGGCATCCTTCACCAGGCATCCTTCACCAGGCATCCTTCACCAGACTTCCTTCACCAGACTTCCTTCACCAGACTTCCTTCACCAGGCATCCTTCACCAGGCATCCTTCACCAGGCATCCTTCACCAGGCATCCCTCACCAGACATCCTTCACCAGGCATCCTTCACCAGACTTCCCTCACCAGGCATCCTTCACCAGGCATCCTTCACCAGGCATCCTTCACCAGGCATCCTTCACCAGGCTTCCTTCACAAGACTTCCTTCACCAGGCTTCCTTCACCAGACTTCCTTCACCAGGCATCCTTCACCAGGCTTCCTTCACCAGGCTTCCTTCACCAGGCTTCCTTCACAAGGCTTCCTTCACCAGGCATCCTTCACCAGGCTTCCTTAACCAGGCTTCCTTCACCAGGCATCCTTCACCAGACTTCCTTTACCAGGCTTCCTTCACCAGGCTTCCTTCACCAGGCATCCTTCACCAGGCATCCTTCACCAGGCATCCTTCACCAGGCTTCCTTCACCAGGCATCCTTCACCAGGCATCCTTCACCAGGCTTCCTTCACCAGGCATCCTTCACCAGGCATCCTTCACCAGACTTCCTTAACCAGGCATCCTTCACCAGGCTTCCTTCACCAGGCATCCTTCACCAGGCTTCCTTCACCAGGCATCCTTCACCAGACTTCCTTTACCAGGCATCCTTCACCAGGCTTCCTTCACCAGGCTTCCTTCACCAGACTTCCTTCACAAGGCTCCTTTCACAAGGCTTCCTTCACCAGGGTTCCTTCACCAGGCTTCCTTCACCAGACTTCCTTCACCAGGCTTCCTTCACCAGACTTCCTTCACCAGGCTTCCTTCACCAGGCTTCCATCACCAGACTTCCTTCACAAGGCTCCTTCACAATGCTTCCTTCACCAGACTTCCTTCACCAGGCTTCCTTCACCAGGCTTCCTTCACCAGACTTCCTTCACAAGGCTCCCTTCACAAGGCTTCCGGATTATTTCACCAGGCTTCCTTCACCAGGCATCCTTCACCAGACTTCCTTCACCAGACTTCCTTCACCAGGCAGCCTTCACCAGGCATCCTTCACCAGGCATCCTTCATCAGGCTTCCTTCACCAGGCTTCCTTCATTAAACTTCCTCATGAAGACCAGAGGTCATAACTAAGACTACAGGTCATAGCTAAGACTACATGTCATAACTAAGACTACAGGTCATAACTAAGACAACAGGTCATAACTAAGACAACAGGTCATAACTAAGACAACAGGTCATAACTAAGACAACAGGTCATAACTAAGACTACAGGTCATAACTAAAACAACAGGTATAACTAAGACTAAAGGTCATAACAAAGACTTCAGGTCATAACTAAGACTACAGGTCATAACTAAGACAACAGGTCATAACTAAGACTAAAGGTCATAACAAAGATTTCAGATCATAACTAAGACTACAGGTCATAACTAAGACTACAGGTCTTTACCAAGACGTCCTGGATTCCCAACATTATAAACACAACACTGAGGGAACTCACGTCGAGGGCGGCACTGCATTTATGCCGAAAAAGGGCTCTTAATCCATAGAAGTGGAGCTACCCCTCACCTTCCAGGGATCGTCTTAGACACCAGTGGGTAGTGATTATTAAAGTTTTGGAAGTGGGGTGAGGCACCTTTAAGAGAGATTCTGGTCCACCCCGGCAGGTGCTGGACCTGACAAAGGTTGGAGACCCGTGCCACGAACCAGTGTTTACTAACTAATAAAATACCGCCACTGTTCCTCTCCCAAGGAGCTGTATGATCCATATGGGTCTAGCGCTTCCTCCTTGGTACATTAATATTAAGAAGCCTTGTAAACCTGTGTGAGATATGAAGATGAGTGGGCAGGTTGTTAAGTAAGTAAGTAAGTTTATTCAGGTATACACAAATACATTTACATAGATTATCATACATAGCAACATATGTGTAGAAAACCCAGGATAACCCAAAAAGTCAGACAGAGTGACTTATTTCCATTGGGGACTGTAGTGTACCCAGCCTACATCCAGATACACCGTGTCCATCCAGTGTACCCAGCCTACACCCAGACACACCGTGTCCGTCCAGTGTATCCAGCCTACACCCAGATACACCGTGTCCGTCCAGTGTATCCAGCCTACACCCAGATACACCGTGTCCATCTAGTGTACCCAGCCTACACCCAGATACACCGTGTCCGTCCAGTGTACCCAGCCTACACCCAGATACACCATGTCCATCCAGTGTACCCAGCCTACACCAAGATACACCGTTTCCGCACAGTGTAACCAGCCTACACCCAGATACACCATGTCCATCCAGTGTACCCAGCCTACACCCAGATACACCGTGTCCATCCAGTGTACCCAGCCTACACCCAGATACACCGTGTCCATCCAGTGTACCCAGCCTACAACCAGATACACCGTGTCCATCCAGTGTACCCAGCCTACACCCAGATACACCGTGTCCATCCAGTGTACCCAGCCTACACCAGATACACCGTTCCATCCAGTGTAACCCAGCCTACTCCCAGATACACCGTGTCCATCCAGTGTACCAGCCTACACCCAGACACACCGTGTCCGTCCAGTGTACCCAGCCTACACCCAGATACACCATATCCATCCAGTGTACCCAGCCTACACCCAGATACACCGTGTCCATCCAGTGTACCCAGCCTACTCCCAGATACACCGTGTCCATCCAGTGTACCCAGCCTACACCAGATACACCGTGTCCGTCCAGTGTACCCAGCCTACACCCAGAACACCGTGTCCATCCAATGTACCCAGCCTACACCCAGATACACCGTGTCCATCCAGTGTACCCAGCCTACACCCAGATACACCGTGTCCGTCCAGTGTACCCAGCCTACACCCAGAACACCGTGTCCTCCAGTGTACCCAGCCTACACCCAGATACACCGTATCCATCCAGTGTACCCAGCCTACACCCAGAAACACCGTGTCCGTCCAGTGTACCCAGCTAACACCCAGATACACCGTATCCATCCAGTGTACCCAGCCTACACCCAGATACACCGTGTCCGTCCAGTGTACCCAGCCTACACCCAGATACACCGTGTCCGTCCAGTGTACCCAGCCTACACCCAGATACACCGTGTCCATCCAGTGTACCCAGCCTACACCCAGATACACCGTGTCCACAGTGTACCCAGCCTACACCCAGATACACCGTGTCCATCCAGTGTACCCAGCCTACACCCAGATACCGTGATCCGTCCAGTGTACCCAGCCTACACCCAGATACACCGTGTCCGTCCAGTGTACCCAGCTACACCCAGATACACCGTGTCCATCCAGTGTACCCAGCCTACACCCAGATACACCATGTCCATCCAGTGTACCCAGCCACACCCAGATACACCGTGTCCAGTCCAGTGTACCCAGCCTACACCCAGATACACCGTGTCCGTCCAGTGTACCCAGCCTACACCCAGATACACCGTGTCCATCCAGTGTACCCAGCCTACACCCAGATACACCGTGTCCATCCAGTGTACCCAGCCTACACCCAGATACACCGTGTCCGTCCAGTGTACCCAGCCTACACCCAGATACACCGTGTCCTCCAGTGTACCCAGCTACACCCAGATACACCGTGTCCATCCAGTGTACCAGCCTACACCCAGATACACCGTGTCCATCCAGTGTACCCAGCCTACACCCAGATACACCATGTCCGTCCAGTGTACCCAGCCTACACCCAGATACACCGTGTCCATCCAGTGTACCCAGCCTACACCCAGATACACCGTGTCCATCCAGTGTACCCAGCCTACACCCAGATACACCGTGTCCGTCCAGTGTACCCAGCCTACACCCAGATACACCGTGTCCATCTAGTGTACCCAGCCTACACCCAGATACACCGTGTCCGATCCAGTGTACCCAGCCTACACCCAGATACACCGTGTCCGTCCAGTGTACCCATCCTACACCCAGATACACCTTGTCCGTCCAGTGTTTCTGTACGTCAAGGAATATTTAAAGATTTGGAAATAAGCTGGCGAAGTCGGAGATACCGTCTGTTCTTGCTATTGCAAGCTCCTGAAGACAGACTAGTGACAGTCGGAAAGGCCTACATCTGCTTATTCATGAATCCCTGGATATATATATATATATATATATATATATATATATATATATATATATATATATATATATATATATATATATATATATATATATTCCTATTTATAGGTTGTATCAGCAACCACCCAGGGAGGTACTACCGTCCTGCCAAGTGAGTGTAAAACGGAAGCCTGTAATTGTTTTACATGATGGTAGGATTACTGTGTCTTTTTTCCTGTCTCATAAACATGCAAGGTTTCAGGTATGTCTTGCTACTTCTACTTACACTTAGGTCACATTGCATTTGCATATACAAGCATATACAGTGGTCCCTCGGTTTTCGTGCATCTCCAAACTCGAACATTTATGTAAGTGTATTTTCGTAAGCGCTGTTGCAAGTGTATTTTTTGGGGGTCTGAAATAGACTAACCTACGTGACATTATTTCTTAAGGAAGTAAATTCGTTCGGTAATGGCACTTGAGCAGCATTCTGGAACTAATTTTCGGCGAAAACCGAGGGGCCACTGTATATACACACTCCTCTGGGTTTTCTTATATTTTCTTACTAGTTCTACTTCTTGTTTATTTCCGCTTATCTCCATGGGAAAGTGGAACAGAATTCTTCCTCCGTAAGCCATGCGTATCGAAAGAGGCGACTAAAATGCCGGGAGCAAGAGGCTAGTAACCCCTTCTCCTGTATACATTACTAAATATAAAAGGAGAAAGTTTCTTTTTTCTTTTTGGGCCACCCTGCCTCGGTGCGTTGAAAGAAAGAAGAATACGTTTGTGTGTGTGTGTGTTCACCTAAATGTGGTTACAGGGGTCGAGTCTTAGCTCCTGGCCCGGCCTCTCAACTCACCATTCGTCATAGTTCTATCCTGTGATATCTTCAGGTTTATTCACTTCAGCCTCTGCTCGAGAGGGACTCCCACTCGTTACTCCTTCACATTTCAGGTAACCACTTTCTCCTTCCCATAAGGAACTTTTAATTTCCCTGCACTGCATTTGTTGTTACTCCTACCTGCTGCCCAGGCTGTGTCCCAGTTTTTACTGACGTACTCTATTAAATGCCTTCTTTTTAGTTCATGAGTATGAGGTCTACCCGTACCTCTCTCTCTGTCGCATCTTACTTCTGTTACTTTGCAAAGAATTTCAGCAGGTTTCTAAGAATAAGATTTGCTCTCTTTGTACCTGTGCTCATTATTGGTTATGAATAATTTCTTTCCAGGTGTTCCACCACTCTTCTTTTTATAACTTTGTCCATTACATTACATAGTAAGTAAAGTATTACGGTGGTACTGATCTGCTGTGTGAACTTCTTGTCTGTCACCCTTCTTAAATATTAAGACTACATTTGCTGTATTTTACATCTTTGGTAATTGTTCTACATCCACTGACTTGTAGATTTTAGCTATTATTCAGGCAGTGCTTCTGCTCTCTTTCTCAGACTCCATGGTAACATTGATATATGCTTTTGATATATGCAACTCACTAGAGTTTTTCATCTCTTTCCCTGCTGTGTGGTGTTCAGTACTGCTGTGTGTGTGGTGTTCAGTACTGCTGTGTGTTTGGTGTTCAGTACTGCTGTGTGTTTGGTGTTCAGTACTGCTGTGTGTTTGGTGTTCAGTACTGCTGTGTGTTTGGTGTTCAGTACTGCTGTGTGTTTGGTGTTCAGTACTGCTGTGTGTTTGGTGTTCAGTACTGCTGTGTGTTTGGTGTTCAGTACTGCTGTGTGTTTGGTGTTCAGTACTGCTGTGTGTTTGGTGTTCAGTACTGCTTTGTTTGGTGTTCATACTGCTGTGTGTTTGGTGTTCAGTACTGCTGTGTGTTGGTTTCAGTACTGCTGTGTGTTGGTGTTCAGTACTGCTGTGTGTGTGGTATTCAGTACTGCTGTGTGTGTGGTGTTCAGTACTGCTGTGTGTTGGTGTTCAGTACTGCTGTGGTGTGGTGTGTCAGGTTGCCTGTGTGTGTTTGGTGTTCATACTGCTTGTGTGTGGTGTTCAGTACTGCTGTGTGTGTGGTGTTCAGTACTGCTGTGTGTTTGGTGTTCAGTACTGCTGTGTGTGTGGTATTCAGTACTGCTATTTGTTTGGTGTTCAATACTGCTGTGTGTTTGGTGTTCAGTACTGCTGTGTGTTTGGTGTTCAGTACTGCTGTGTGTTTGGTGTTCAGTACTGCTGTGTGTTGGTAGTTCAGTACTGTTGTGTGTGGTGTTCAGTACTGCTGTGTGTTTGGTGTTCAGTACTGCTGTGTGTTTGGTGTTCAGTACTGCTGTGTGTTTGGTGTTCAGTACTGCTGTGTGTTTGGTGTTCAGTACTGATATGTGTGTGGTGTTCAGTACTGCTGTGTGTGTGATGTTCAGTACTGCTGTGTGTGTGGTGTTCAGTACTGCTGTGTGTTTGGTGTTCAGTACTGCTGTGTGTTGGTATTCAGTACTGATATGTGTGTGGTGTTCAGTACTGCTGTGTGTTTGGTGTTCAGTACTGCTGTGTGTTGGTGTTCAGTACTGCTGTGTGTTTGGTGTTCAGTACTGCTGTGTGTTGGTGTTCAGTACTGCTGTGTGTTTGGTGTTCAGTACTGCTGTGTGTTGTGTTCAGTACTGCTTGTGTGTGGTGTTCAGTACTGCTATGTGTTTGGTGTTCAGTACTGCTGTGTGTGGTGTCTCAGTACTGCTGTGTGTTGGTGTTCAGTACTGCTGTGTGTGTGGTGTTCCAGTACTGCTGTGTGTGTGGTGTTCAGTACTGCTATGTGTTGATGTTCAGTACTGCTGTGTGGTGGTGTTCAGTACTGCTTTGTTTGGTGTTCAGTACTGCTATTTTTGGTGTTCAGTACTGATGTGTGTTTGATGTTCAATACTGCTATGTGTTTGGTGTTCAGTACTGCTGTGTGTTTGGTGTTCAGTACTGCTATGTGTTTGGTGTTCAATACTGCTATGTGTTTGGTGTTCAGACTGCTGTGTGTTTGGTGTTCAATACTGCTTGTGTGTGGTGTTCAGTACTGCTGGTGTTTGGTGTTCCAGTACTGCTTGTGTGTGGTGTTCAGTACTGCTGTGTGTGTGGTGTTCAGTACTGCTGTGTGTTTGGTGTTCAATACTGCTATGTGTTTGGTGTTCAGTACTACTGTGTGTTTGGTGTTCAATACTGCTGTGTGTGTGGTGTTCAGTACTGCTGTGTGTTTGGTGTTCAGTACTGCTGTGTGTGTGGTGTTCAGTACTGCTGTGTGTTTGGTGTTCAGTACTGCTGTGTGTTGGTGTTCAGTACTGCTGTGTGTGTGGTGTTCAGTACTGCTGTGTGTTGTGTCAGTACTGCTGTGTGTTGTGTTCAGTACTGCTGTGTGTTTGGTGTTTCCCGTACTGCTGTGTGTGTGGTGTTCCCGTACTGCTGTGTGTGTGGTGTTCAGACTGCTTGTGTTTGGTGTTCAGTACTGCTGTGTGTTTGGTGTTCAGTACTGCTGTGTGTTTGGTGTTCAGTACTGCTGTGTGTGGTGTTCAGTACTGCTGTGTGTTTGGTGTTCAGTACTGCTGTGTGTGTGGTGTTCAGTACTGCTGTGTGTTTGGTGTTCAGTACTGCTGTGTGTTTGTTGTTCAGTACTGCTGTGTGTGTGGTGTTCAGTACTGCTGTGTGTTTGGTGTTCAGTACTGCTGTGTGTTTGGTGTTCAGTACTGCTGTGTGTGTGGTGTTCAGTACTGCTGTGTGTTTGGTGTTCAGTACTGCTGTGTGTTGGTGTTCAGTACTGCTGTGTGTTGATGTTCAGTACTGCTGTGTGTTGGTGTTCAGTACTGCTGTGTGTGTGATGTTCAGTACTGCTGTGTGTTGGTGTTCAGTACTGCTGTGTGTTGATGTTCAGTACTGCTGTGTGTGTGCTGTTCAGTACTGCTGTGTGTGTGTTGTTCAGTACTGCTGGTGTGTGGTGTTCAGTACTGCTGTGTGTGTGGTGTTCAGTACTGCTGTGTGTGTGATGTTCAGTACTGCTGTGTGTGTGGTGTTCAGTACTGCTGTGTGTTTGGTGTTCAGTACTGCTGTGTGTGTGGTGTTCAGTACTGCTGTGTGTGTGATGTTCAGTACTGCTGTGTGTGTGATGTTCAGTACTGCTGTGTGTGTGATGTTCAGTACTGCTGTGTGTGTGGTGTTCAGTACTGCGTGTGTGTGTGACTGGTGTTCAGTACTGCTGTGTGTGTGATGTTCAGTACTGCTGTGTGTGTGATGTTCAGTACTGCTGTGTGTTTGGTGTTCAGTACTGCTGTGTGTTTGGTGTTCAGTACTGCTGTGTGTGTGATGTTCAGTACTGCTGTGTGTGTGATGTTCAGTACTGCTGTGTGTGTGATGTTCAGTACTGCTGTGTGTTTGGTGTTCAGTACTGCTGTGTGTGTGATGTTCAGTACTGCTGTGTGTGTGATGTTCAGTACTGCTTGTGTGTTTGTGTTCAGTACTGCTGTGTGTGTGGTGTTCAGTACTGCTGTGTGTGTGATGTTCAGTACTGCTGTGTGTTTGGTGTTCAGTACTGCTGTGTGTGTGGTGTTCAGTACTGCTGTGTGTTTGGTGTTCAGTACTGCTGTGTGTTTGGTGTTCAGTACTGCTGTGTGTTTGGTGTTCAGTACTGCTGTGTGTTTGGTGTTCAGTACTGCTGTGTGTTTGGTGTTCAGTACTGTGTGTTGGTCAGTACTGCTTGGTGTGTCAGTACTGCTGTGTGTTGGTGTTCAGTACTGCTGTGTGTTTGGTGTTCAGTACTGCTGGTGGTGTCAGTACGCTGGTGGTGAGTGTTCAGTACTGCTGTGTGTTGGTGTTCAGTACTGCTGTGTGTGTGGTGTTCAGTACTGCTGTGTGTGTGGTGTTCAGTACTGCTGTGTTTGTGGTGTTCAGTACTGCTGTGTGTGTGGTGTTCAGTACTGCTGTGTGTGGTGTTCAGTACTGCTGTGTGTGTGGTGTTCAGTATTGCTGTGTGTTTGGTGTTCAGTACTCACTGGTGTTCCCTTTCTCTTAGATTCTCTGTTATTTCCCCGGGTTCCACTGAGAATTTCTTCAGTTGCTCACACACTTGCTCGTCGTTCTTCGCGGTTTCCTCCTCCGGTAATATTATCTAGTCATTCACAGTCGTCTTTCTTCTAACTTGACTATGAAATAGTTTTTGGTTTCAACTTATTACTCTGTCACTGCCACATTGCCACTCAACTTTTATTCTCTTGCTTCCATATTTATCACTTGCCAATCTGCCCAATTCTCCGTTTTCTTCTCTACTTTACTTTCGATAGTATTTCAAGCTCTTTCTTTTGTTTTTTTTCTTTGATTCTTTGTTTTTTTTTATAATTCTCTCTTCTTGTTAGGAAGTTCTCTGCTTCTCGGCGCTTTTTAGTTAGACTCTGAGTCATCAGTTGCACTTCCCTCTCACACTGCACTACATTCAACACTTCTCTCATCTTTTAAATAATCTTCTGAAATATATATATTCTCCCAGTCCCATTTACTGTTCCATCTTCGGTGTTTACTTCAACACGGTATTCTCAATTCAGCATTGTATGTCTGTTACCACATAACAGCCTCTCATATACTACGTCACTTTTCTCAGATGCCGATATATTAAATATTACTTCCAATCTTGCTTGCATATTACCTCTCTCTCTCTCTCTCTCTCTCTCTCTCTCTCTCTCTCTCTCTCTCTCTCTCTCTCTCTCTCTCGTGTCCTTCACGTACTGACACTTCCATCATTGTAGTCCTCGTCTCTGGTGTCCCACTTCTAGTTTGTGTCTGTGGGGTTGAAATCTCCAATGATTAGTAGGTTTTTTTAGGTTACCTGGGCTGGTGTTCTTGCTTCCTCAGTGGTGTCAACCATGGCTTTGTTGCTGTCTTCATGGTCCTGTTTGTGGGGTGTGGGTGGGTGTGTACTCACTCACTTATTTGTGGTTGCAGGGGTTAAGTCACAGCTCCTGGCCCAGCTTCTTCACTGATCGCTACTAGGTTCACTCTCTCAATGCTCCATGAGCTTTATCGTATCTCTCCTTAAAGCTATGTATGGATCCTGCCTCCACTAAAACACTCTCCAGATTGTTCCACTTCCTGACAGCTCCATGACTGAAGAAATACTTCCTAACATCCCTGTGACTCATCCGAGTTTTCAACTTCCAACTGTGACTCCTTGTTGCTGTGTCCCATCTCTGGAACATCCTGTCTCTGTCCACCTTGTCAGTTCCTCTCAGTATTACATATGTCGTTATCACGTCATCCTTATCCCTCCTGTCCTCCAGTGTCGTCAGGTTGATTTCAATTAACCTCTCCTCGTTGCACATTCCCCTTAGCTCTAGGACTAGTCTGGTTGCAAACCTTTGAACTTTCTCTAATTTCTTGACGTGCTTGACCAGGTGTGGGTTCCAAACTGGTGCTGCATACTCCAATATGGGCCTGACGTACACGGCGTATACAGTCTTGAACGATTTCTTACTAATATGTCGAAACGCTGTTCTTAGGTTTGCCAGGCGCCAGTATGCTGCAGCAGTTATTTGGTTGATGTGCACCTCAGGAGATGTACTCAGTATTATACTCACCACAAGATCCTTTTCCTTGAGTGAGGTTTGCAGCCTTTGGCTCCGTCGCCTGTACTCAGTCTGCGGTCTTCTTTGACCTTCCCCAATCTTCATGACTTTGTGGGGATAAACTCCAAGAGGCATTTGTTGGACCAAGCTTGCAGTTTGTCCAGATCTCTTTGTAGTCCTAACATATCCTCATCCGTTTGAATTCTCTGCATTAGCGGTGTGTGTGTGTGTGTGTGTGTGTATGTTGTGTGTTGTTGTGTGTGTGTATGTGTGTGTGTGTGTGTGTGTGTGTGTGTGTGTGTGTGTGTGTGTGTGTGTGTGTGTGTGCGCGCCTGCCTCCCAGACCAGCTCCTCGGAGTCGACCGCAAGCCGTGAAAATTACCACCTCCAGCACCTTTACTCGCTGCTCCTCCTAATCACCGCCGCGACCACTCCTCCTAAACCACCCCTCCCTCAACCACGCCAATTCAACCCATCCACGCCCACTCCCTAAAGCTCACCCAACGAGCGTGCGGCGGGAGAGGCATAGGGCCGTTGCTGCACACAAATCACCCTCTACCTACAAAATATATTTACAGGTACACGATAGGGATCTCAAGGAAGGAATATCGTCTGAGTCGGGGGAAGATGTAAGAAATATTACCTGGGATCTTAGCCCTGGAGGATACGCCTTTTAAAGCGTCTCTCAACAAGGATATAATTTCCATAAAATAACCATAGATTCTTACCGGTGATTACGACTGAACATCACTGAACAAAGCTTATTACAGTGAAAGTATTGCCTAGGATGGGTGCTCCTTGTTTATAAGATAATATATGTGCTGAAAGCTTATATCGTGCGTCAACTGCAACAGTAGAGGCGGAATATATAGGCTATAATAAGTTTCAATCGAGTGGTTTTTGAAGTTAATGCCTCTTGGTATGCTTTTATTATTTTGAGGGATATACGTGGGTATGCTGATGATCCCTCACGTGTGTGTGTGTGTGTGTGTGTGTGTGTGTGTGTGTGTGTGTGTGTGTGTGTGCCAGGCCACTCTTCTTGCCTCACCTTCATGCTCTCACCTTCATGCTCTCACCTTCATGCTCTCACCTTCATGCTCTCACCTTCATGCTCTCACCTTCATGCTCTCACCTTCATGCTCTCACCTTCATGCTCTCACCTTCTTTCTCTCACCTTCTTGCTCTCACCTTCATGCTCTCACCTTCTTGCTCTCACCTTCCTGCTCTCACCTTCATGCTCTCACCTTCTTTCTCTCACCTTCATGATCTCACCTTCATGCTCTCACCTTCATGCTCTCACCTTCATGCTCTCACCTTCATGCTCTCACCTTCATGCTCTCACCTTCATGCTCTCACCTTCATGCTCTCACCTTCATGCCTCACCTTCATGCTCACCTTCATGCCTCACCTTCATGCTCTCACCTCTTCTCCTCACCTTCATGTCTCACCTTCATGCTCTCACCTTCATGCCTCCACCTTCATGCCTCACCTTCATGCTCTCACCTTCATGCCTCACCTTCATGCCTCACCTTCATGCTCTCACCTTCATGCTCTCACCTTCATGCCTCACCTTCATGCCTCACCTTCATGCTCTCACCTTCATGCCTCACCTTCATGCTCTCACCTTCATGCTCTCACCTTCATGCTCTCACCTTCATGCTCTCACCTTCATGCTCTCACCTTCATGCAATGTTCACCGATTGTGTTACTCACCTTCCTGCAAGGAAGGGATGGGGATTTAGGGGTTGGGGATGGAGGTGGAGGGGAGGAGGGGTTGGGGATGGAGAGGTTTTGGAGAAATTGTTGGGGATGGAGGTGGAGGGGAAGGAGTGGTTGTTGAGGAGGGGTTGGTAGAGGGGAGGAGTGGTGGGGAGGGAGTTGGTGGTGGAGGAGAGAAGGAGTGGTAGAGGAGGAGGGGATGGGGATGGAGGTGGAGAGGGAGGGTTAAAGATTGAGGTGGGGGTGAGGGATGTGAAGAAACTCAACTAAGAATCGCAGGATAAATGGAGGAGAGCTTCTGGGTGGTACAGGTGTGGTACGTGTGGTACAGGTGTGGTACGTGTGGTACAGGTGTGGTACGTGTGGTACAGGTGTGGTACGTGTGGTACAGGTGTGGTACGTGTGGTGTAGTTGTGGTACATGTGGTGTAGCTGTGGTACATGTGTGCTACAGCTGTGGTACAACTGTGGTACATGTGTGCTACAGCTGTGGTACATGTGGTACAGTTGTGACACATGTGTGATACAGTTGTGGTACATGTGGTACAGATGGGGTATTGTTGTGGTACAGTTGCGGTACAGTTGCGGTACAGTTGCGGTACAGTTGCGGTACAGTTGCGGTACAGTTGCGGTACAGTTGCGGTCACAGTTGCGGTACAGTTGGCGGTAACAGCTGGGATAACAGTTGGTAGCGTAACAGCTGTGGTGAGGACAGTGGGATGACCTGGGAGGGAAGCAGTAGCGGCAAGCTGGGTAGGACAGGAGGGAGACCTGGGAGGAGGAGAGAGAAGCGGGAGACCTGGGAGGAGAGAACAGCGGGAAGACCTGGGAGGAGGAGAGAGTAGGAGACCTGGGAGGAGAGAAAGCGAAGACCTGGGAGGAGAGAACAGCGGGAAGACCTGGGAGGAGGGAGAGAGTGCGGGAGACCTGGGAGGAGAGAACAGCGGGAAGACCTGGGAGGAGAGAACAGCGGGAAGACCTGGGAGGAGGAGAGAGTAGCGGGAGACCTGGGAGGAGAGAACAGCGGGAAGACCTGGGAGGAGAGAACAGCGGGAAGACCTGGGAGGAGGAGAGAGAGCGGGAGACCTGGGAGGAGAGAACAGCGGGAAGACCTGGGAGGAGAGAACAGCGGGAAACCTGGGAGGAGGGAGAGAGAGCAGGGAGACCTGGGAGGAGAGAACAGCGGGAAGACCTGGGAGGAGGAGAGACAGCGGGAGACCTGGGAGGAGAGAAGGAGACCTGGGAGGAGAGAGACAGGGGAGACCTGGGAGGAGAGAACAGCGGAGACCTGGGAGGAGAGAACAGCGGAGACCTGGGAGGAGAGAACAGCGGGAAGACCTGGGAGGAGGAGAGAGCAGGAGACCTGGAGGAGAGAACAGGGAGACCTGGGAGGAGGAGAGAGACAGCGGGGAGACCTGGAGGAGAGAACAGCGGGAGACCTGGGAGGAGGAGAGAGACGGGGAGACCTGGGAGGAGAGAACAGCGGGAAGACCTGGAGGAGAGAGGGAGACCTGGAGGAGAGACAGCGGGGAGACCTGGGAGGAGAGAACAGCGGGAAGACCTGGGAGGAGAGAAAGCGGGAGACCTGGAGGAGAGAAAGGGGAGACCTGGGAGGAGAGAACAGCGGGGAGACCTGGGAGGAGGAGAGAGTAGCGGGGAGACCTGGGAGGAGAGAACAGCGGGAGACCTGGGAGGAGGAGAGAGCAGCGGGGAGACCTGGGAGGAGAGAACAGCGGGGAGACCTGGGAGGAGGAGAGACAGCGGGGAGACCTGGGAGGAGAGAGAACAGCGGGGAGACCTGGGAGGAGGAGAGAACAGCGGGGAGACCTGGGAGGAGAGAGAACAGCGGGAGACCTGGGAGGAGGAGAGAGCAGCGGGGAGACCTGGGAGGAGAGAACAGCGGGGAGACCTGGGAGGAGGAGAGAGCAGCGGGGAGACCTGGGAGGAGAGAACAGCGGGGAGACCTGGGAGGAGGAGAGACAGCGGGAGACCTGGGAGGAGAGAGAACAGGGGAGACCTGGAGGAGAGAGACATGGGGAGACTGAGAGGAGAGAACAGCGGGGAGACCTGGGAGGAGAGAGACAGCGGGGAGACCTGGGAGGAGAGAGAACAGCGGGGAGACCTGGGAGGAGAGAGAACAGCGGGAGACCTGGGAGGAGAGAGACAGCGGGGAGACCTGGGAGGAGAGAGAACAGCGGGGAGACCTGGGAGGAGGGAGAGGAGAGAGACAGCAGGGAGACCTGGGAGGAGAGAGAACAGCGGGGAGACCTGGGAGGAGAGAGACAGCGGGGAGACCTGGGAGGAGAGAGAACAACGGGGAGACCTGGGAGGAGAGAGAGCAGCGGGGAGACGTGGGAGGAGAGAGAACCGCGGGGAGACCTGGGAGGAGAGAGACAGCGGGAGACCTGGGAGGAGAGAGAACAGCGGGGAGACCTGGGAGGAGAGAGACAGCGGGGAGACCTGGGAGGAGAGAGAACAGCGGGGAGACCTGGGAGGAGAGAGAACAGCGGGGAGACCTGGGAGGAGGAGAGAACAGCGGGGAGACCTGGGAGGAGAGAACAGCGGGGAGACCTGGGAGGAGAGAGAACAGCGGGGAGACCTGGGAGGAGAGAGAACAGCGGGGAGACCTGGGAGGAGAGAGAACAGCGGGGAGACCTGGGAGGAGAGAGAACAGCGGGGAGACCTGGGAGGAGAGAGAACAGCGGGGAGACCTGGGAGGAGAGAACAGCGGGGAGACCTGGGAGGAGAGAGAGAAGCGGGGAGACCTGGGAGGAGAGAACAGCGGGGAGACCTGGGAGGAGAGAGAACAGGGGGAGACCTGGGAGGAGAGAGACGGGGAGACCTGGGAGGAGAGAGAACAGCGGGGAGACCTGGGAGGAGGAGAGCAGCGGGGAGACCTGGGAGGAGAGAACAGCGGGGAGACCTGGGAGGAGAGAGAGCAGCGGGGAGACCTGGGAGGAGGAGAACAGCGGGGAGACCTGGGAGGAGAGAGAGCAGCGGGGAGACCTGGGAGGAGAGAGAACAGCGGGAGACCTGGGAGGAGAGAGAACAGGGGGAGACCTGGGAGGAGAGAGAACAGCGGGGAGACCTGGGAGGAGAGAGAACAGCGGGGAGACCTGGGAGGAGAGAGAACAGCGGGGAGACCTGGGAGGAGAGAGAACAGCGGGGAGACCTGGGAGGAGAGAGAACAGAGGTTAGACCTGGGAGGAGAGAACAGCGGGGAGACCTGGGAGGAGAGAGAACAGCGGGGAGACCTGGGAGGAGAGAGAACAGCGGGGAGACCTGGGAGGAGAGAGAACAGAGGTTAGACCTGGGAGGAGGAGAGAACAGCGGGGAGACCTGGGAGGAGAGAACAGCGGGGAGACCTGGGAGGAGAGAGAACAGCGGGAGACCTGGGAGGAGAGAGAACAGCGGGGAGACCTGGGAGGAGAGAGAACAGCGGGGAGACCTGGGAGGAGAGAGAACAGCGGGGAGACCTGGGAGGAGAGAGAACAGCGGGAGACCTGGGAGGAGAGAGAACAGCGGGGAGACCTGGGAGGAGAGAGAACAGCGGGGAGACCTGGGAGGAGAGAGAACAGCGGGGAGACCTGGGAGGAGAGAGAACAGCGGGGAGACCTGGGAGGAGAGAGAACAGGGGGAGACCTGGGAGGAGAGAGAACAGCGGGGAGACCTGGAGGAGAGAGAACAGCGGGGAGACCTGGGAGGAGGAGAGAACAGCGGGGAGACCTGGGAGGAGAGAGAACAGCGGGGAGACCTGGGAGGAGGGAGAACAGAGGTTAGACCTGGGAGGAGGGAGAACAGCGGGGAGACCTGGGAGGAGAGAGAACAGGGGAGGCCTGGGAGGAGGGAGAACAGAGGTTAGACCTGGAGGAGGAGAGAACAGCGGGAGACAGATTAGCAGACTAAACTTATGACGACGTTTCTGGTCTGACTTGGATCATTAAATAGTGTGACTGGCTAATATGATGCGACCGAAACGTCGCCATAAGTTTTAGTCTCCTAAGTGAGACTGAAACTTATGTGACGGGTATAGAGGTGTGACGGGTATGGAGGTGTGACGGGTATAGAGGTGTGACGGGATAGAGGTGTGACGGATAGAGGTGACGGGTATAGAGGTGTGACGGGTATAGAGGTGTGACGGTATAGAGGTGTGACGGCATAGAGGTGACGGGTATAGAGGTGTGACGGCATAAGAGGTGGACGGGTATAGAGGTGGACGGATAGAGGTGGACGGTTATAGAGGTGTGACGGATAGAGGTGTGACGGTATAGAGGTGATACGGTATAGAGTGTGACGGATAGAGGTGACGGATAAGGTGTGACGGAATGTGACGAGGAAATATAGCTAGCTTTTGTTCCCACTGTGTAACTATCATATAGAATAGTGAAGCAGCACACGCTGGTACCCAATTTTGTTAATAAAAATCCCTATAGCACCACACACACACGCACACGCACACGCGACACGCACACGCGCACACGCACACACACACAGCACACACACACACACACACCACACACACACACACACACACACACACACACACACACACACACACACACCACACCACACACACACACACACACACACACACACACACAGATGGGATGGGAGATGGGACACAGCAACAAGGGGACACAGTTGGAAGTTGAAGACTCAGATGAATCACAGAGATGTTAGGAAGCATTTCTTCAGTCACAGAGTTGTCGGGAAGTGGAATAGTTTAGGAAGTGATGGTGGAGGCAGGTTCCAACATAGCTTTAAGAAGAGGTATGATAAAGCTCATGGCGCAGGAGAGTGACCAGTAGCGGCCAGTGAAGAGGGGGGCCGGGAGTTTGGAATCGACCTGCAACCACAACTAGGTGAGTACACACCACACACAGGCTCCAGGAAGTCAAGGATACCCATGATACCCATGAAAAAAGAAAACAGGAGGATAAAAACGATTGACGGTATCACGAAAGCAATAGGTGAAGGCGACATGACCCAGGTGACAAATTTTCGGAAAATTTGGGTGGTATAAAGGAAAGGAGACACCACACTGGTACCAACCGGAGACACCACACCTGTACCAACCAGAGACACCACACTGGTACCAACGGACACACCACACCAGTACCAACTGGAGACACCACACCGGTACCAACCAGGACACCACACTGACCAACCAGACACACCACACAGTACCAACTGGAGACACCACACCAGTACCAACCAGAGACACAACACTGGTACCAACTGAGACGCCACACCGGTACCAACCAGACACCACACCTGTACCAACCAGAGACACCACACCGGTACCAACTGAGACACCACACCGGTACCAACCAGAGACACCACACCGTACCAACCGGACACACCACAACGTACCAACTGGAGACACCACACCAGTACCAACCAGAGACACCACACCGGTCCCCAACTGAGACGCCACACCGGTGCCAACCGAGACCCCACACCTTTACCAAGTAATTTTCAAGGCAGAATCAACTCGATCCATGATCCTGCAGGAGAAAGCACGACTGAGAGACAATCGGAGTACCAGAGAGTGCACTGATCGAGACAGAACACAAGAGGAAAGGATGTTACTGAAAGAGAGGATACAAAGACGAAAGGGGAACGAGAGGAGATGAAAAAGAAGAGCGGAAGAACCCAGACCCAGGTAGAAGGGCAAACACACCCCCAGAAACACCCGCAGAAGGACTCCAGTCATGACAACCCAACGTAACTGAACAATTTAAACCGACACCACACACCGTTCCTTCTGTCCCCACCCCCCACATCACAAACCCCACCCCTACAGCATCCCCTATGGGCGCTCTGCCCCACCCCCATCACAAACCCCACCCCTACCACAACCCCCCATAGGCCCCTGCCAGGGCTCCCACTCCTTCAATTCCAATATTACCCCAGGACCACAGTTTTAGAAACGAAGTTGAAGATTTGGTACACGAACACGGATGGAATAACAAATAAATATGAGGAGTGGAATGAAGAAACATGAAGTCCCCAGACATCTAGCAGTCACAGAAACGAAATTCACTGAGGCAATAACAGACGCAATCTTCCCACCGGGATATCAGATCCTGAGGAAAGATAGGAGTAGAAGGAGAGGAGAGGTTGCACTGTAAGAAACCAATGGAGATTTGAGGGAAAAGGAAGGCATGGACGTGATTAGTGAAAGGGACTACATAGTAGGTACAATTCAGTCTGGGGAACAAGGTAGTCATTCAGTGATGTATAACCCACCACAGAACTGCAGGAGGCCAAGAGAGGAATATGAAGAGACAACAGAGTAATGGTGGACACACTGGCTGGGGGGTGGCAAGAAGAGCTCACTCGAGCAGAGCAAAATTACTGGTTATGGGCATTTCAACCACAGGGAGATCGATTGGGAAATTTGAGCCACATGGGAGTCCAGAAACATGGAGAGCCAAGATGATGGATGTGGTACTGGAAAACCTCATGTACCAACATGTCAGGGACACTACCCGAGAGAGAGGAGAGGACGAACCAGCAGCTCAGACATTGAGGACATCACATATGAGAGGCCCCCGGGAGCCAGTGACCACGTGGTTCTGAGCTTTGAGTACATAGTAGAGTTACAAGTGGAGAGGACAACAGGAGTTGAAAGGGGAAAAACCAAACTATAAAAGGGGGCTACACGGGGATGAGGACCTTCCTCGGAGGTTCATGGACAGAGACATGGAAGGAAATCAATAAACGAAATGATGGAATACGAAAACAAAAAGCAAGGAAGCAGAGGAAAAGGGTTTTTTCAAGGGGAACAGAAA
>WNWK01003658.1:0-5000 GCA_009830355.1 Cherax destructor
GGTCAGGTAGTGGCCACGGCGACTTGGGGAGGTAGTGGCCACGTCGACTTGGGCAGGTAGTGGCCACGTCGACTTGGGCAGGTAATGGCCACGGTGACTTGGGCGGTAATGGCCACGGTGACTTGGGCAGGTAATGGTCACAGTGACTAGAGCAGGTAGTGGCCACAGTGACTTGAGCAATAGTAATGGTAATTGACCTGGGGAAAAGAGGTCAGTGACGTTTGATGACTGTGACCTGGGATAGTGGAAGTCATTTTGACGTCAGCAGGTTGCGGAGTCAGTGACCTGGGAAGGGAGTGAGGGGGCACAATGACCTGAGGAGGAAGTGGGGGACATTGATCTGGGGTAGTAGTGTGGGTCACAGTGCTCTGGAGAAGGCAGTGGGGGTCACAGTGCTCTGGAGAAGGCAGTGGGGGTCACAGTGACCTGTGAAGGTAGTGGGGAGTCAGTGACCTGTGAAGGTAGTGGGGAGTCAGTGACCTGTGAAGGTAGTGGGGAGTCAGTGACCTGTGAAGGTAGTGGGGAGTCAGTGACCTGTGAAGGTAGTGGAGGGTCACAGTGACCTGGGAATGTAGTGGGGTCATTGACCTGGAGAGATGTGCCTATACACCTCTCCAACATTAGACCCACCTGTACACCTGCCGCCAGTACACCTGCCGCCAGTACACCTGCCATACAGTACGACCTTAATGGCTACTTTTATCACATAATTATTCCTAGCCGACCCTCCTGCCTTGTTCTGTGCCTGGTGGACCTGACTTAACTCAGTGAAGACGTGTCTTGTGTGCTCTCTGTGAATCTGAACAAGATGTCCTCTCTTGAGCTACTCTACCAGCAGCTGAAGGAAGAACTGAGGGTAGCTAAGCTTGAGATACAGCGACTGACTGAGGAAAACAAGAGGATTCGTAGTAATCCTCCTGTTGAGAATCCTCAAGCCAAGAAAGGAACCTGGACAGTGGCTGGAATGCATGGGACAAAGTTAAAGATCAAGAGGATGGATGGAGAGGTAGAATTAACGAAGAACCAGAAGCCTGTTGTGGAAACATCGAACCGATTCTCCGTGTTACCCGATGAATGTGAGTCGACTACAGGGAACATCACGAACGACACCAAGGAAGATAAGTACATTGTTCTTGTTGGGGATAGTCAAATTAGGTATATGGATAGGGCCTTCTGCTTGAAAGATAGAAGTAGGAGACAGAGGGTTTGCTTTCCTGGGGCTGGGATGGAGGATATTGTTAGCCGTCTGGACGACATCATGAGAGGTAATGGGAGCAATCCTATTATCTGTCTCAGTGCTGGAGGCAACGATGTTGGCAGACGTAGGAGTCAGGACCTGACTAGCAGGTATAGGTCAGCAATAGACATAATTAGGAAGAAGGGTGGGAACCCTGTCATATGTGGTATTTTGCCAAGGAGAGGAGTTGGAGATGAATGGCTGTCCAGGGCAATTGGTGTCAATTGCTGGCTGGACAAACACTGTAAGGATAATGCAGTACCATTCATTTGCAACTGGGACCACTTCATGGCCGAAATGACATGTATGCCAGGGATGGGGTTCACTTATCCAGGGCAGGTGTGGATTTTCTTGCTAGCTCAGTTGAGGGTGTTGTTAGGACTTTAAACTAGGATTAATTAGAGGTATGGGTTTAGAAATGGAAAATACTGAATGTCGAAATATAGATCTGGAAAAACAGAATGGAGCAGGAAGGGTAAACAGAAAGGAGGGTCTTTAAAAAGTGTATTATACAAATAGTCGTAGTGCTAGGAATAAGATGGACGATTTGAGATTAGTTGCAAGTGCAGGTAACATTGATGTATTTGCCATAACTGAGACGTGGTTCAATACGAAAAATAGGGACATGCCTGCTGAATGTCATATACAGGGTTTTAAATTGTTCCAAGTAGACAGAAGTTTCGGGAAGGGGGGTGGAGTGGCCCTGTATGTCCTAGATCGCTTGAACTGTTGCATAAAAAAGGGAATAAAGTCTGAAATAACACATACAGAGTCTGTCTGGATAGAATTTTCAGAGGGGCATGAAAAATTGATTTTAGGTGTGATATACCGCCCCCAAACTTAGATAGGGACCAAGGAGACTACTATGGGAGGAAATTGTTAAGGCCACAATGCACGATAACGTAGTTATTCTGGGTGACTTCAACTTTAGTCAAATTGATTGGAATTTTTGACTGGGAATTTAGAATCTAACGACTTCTTAGAAGTAGTTCAAGATTGTTTTTGAAGCAGTTTGTGACAGAACCTACAAGGGAAATAATCTGCTTGACTTAGTTCTGGCAAACAAGGAAACCCTTGTTAATAATTTAGAAATTACAGAGGAACTCGGCGCAAGCGACCACAAATCAATTACCTTTGGCATTGAATGGAAGTTTCATAGTAGGAATAACTCAGTAACGGTCCCAGATTTTCGCTTAGCAGATTACGATGGACTTAGAGAACACTTATCATCTGTGGACTGGGGTAATGAAGAGAGCTATCAATATGACAGTTTTCTGAGCACTATACATGCTGCCCAAAGAACATTTATCCCATATAAAGAAATTAGATCGAATAGAAATGACCCAAAATGGATGAATAATAGGCTCAAATATCTTTTAGGGCAGAAGAAAGGAATTTATAGGCGTATCAAAAGAGGTGAGGGTCATCTTATGAATCAGTATATTGACATTAAGAGGACGTTAAAAAGGGGATAAGAAAAGCTAAGCGGGACTACGAAATTAAAGTTACTAGGGATTCGAAAACTAACCCAAAAAGTTTTTTCCAGGTGTATAGAACAAAAGTTAGAGATAAGATAGGTCCCCTAAAAATAATTATGGGTATCTTACTGACAAAGAGAATGAAATGTGCTCTATTTTTAATAATTATTTTCTCTCGGTTTTCACTCAGGAAGACACTAATAATATCCCAAGAATTAGGTATTTTAGTGGGCCTGAAGAAGATAAATTATGTAGTATCACAGTCACTAGCGAAATGGTTATTCAAATGGTTATCAAACAGATAGACCGTTTGAAGCAAAATAAATTGCCAGGCCCTGATGAGCTTTTTTCAAGGGTTCTTAAGGAATGCAAAATTGAACTCTGTGAACCCTTAACTAACATTTTTAACCTATCTCTTCAAACAGGTGTAGTGCCGGATACGTGGAAGATGGCTAATGTAATTCCTATTTTTAAAGCAGGGGACAAGTCGTTACCATCAAATTACCGCCCAATAAGTCTAACATCAATTGTAGGCAAATTACTAGAGTCGATTATAGCTGATAACATAAGAAGCCATCTCGATAGGCATAATTTGATTAATGATACTCAGCATGGATTCACCAGGGGCCGTTCCTGCCTAACTAATTTATTAACTTTTTTCAGTAAGGCTTTTGAGGCAGTTGATAATGATAAAGAATTCGATATTGTTTATTTGGATTTTAGTAAGGCTTTTGATAGAGTACCACATCAGAGACTGTTAAAGAAAGTGGCTACTCATGGCATTGGGGAAAAGTGTTGTCATGGATCGAGTCATGGCTCACCAATAGGAAGCAGAGGGTGTGCATAAATGGGGTTAAATCGGAGTGGGATCTGTAACAAGTGGCGTTCCTCAGGGATCGGTTTTGGGCCCGTTGTTGTTTATAATATATATAAATGACCTTGACGAGGGAATTTCTAGTGATATGAGCAAATTCGCTGATGACACGAAGATAGGTAGGATAATCGATTCAGACGTAGATGTCAGTGAACTACAGGATGATTTAGACAAACTCAATTCCTGGTCAGAAAAATGGCAGATGCAGTTCAATGTAGATAAATGCAAAGTTCTTAAGCTCGGGAGTGTCCATAACCCAAGCACTTATAAGTTAAATAACGTAGAACTTAGCCATACAAATTGCGAGAAGGACTTTGGGGTGATGGTAGTAAGCAGCAACCTTAAACCAAGACAGCAATGCCTAAGCGTACGTAATAAGGCAAATAGATTACTGGGATTTATATCAAGAAGTGTTAGCAACAGAAGTCCAGAGGTTATATTACAGCTTTATACATCATTAGTAAGGCCTCACCTAGATTACGCAGCTCAGTTCTGGTCTCCATATTACAGAATGGACATAAATTCGTTAGAAAACATTCAGCGTAGAATGACTAAATTAATACATAGCATTAGAAATCTTCCTTACGAAGAAAGATTGAAGACCCTTAAATTACATTCACTTGTAAGACGTAGAATGAGGGGAGACATGATCGAGGTATACAAGTGGAAAATGGGTATTAACAAAGGGGATATAAATAAGGTCTTGAGGGTATCTCTCCAAGAGAGAACCCGCAATAATGGATTCAAGTTAGATAAGTTTAGATTTAGAAAGGATATAGGAAAGTATTGGTTTGGAAATAGGGTAGTTGATGAGTGGAACAGTCTGCCTAGTAGGGTTATTGAAGCAAGGACCTTGGGTAGTTTTAAATTTAGGTTGGATAAATTCATGAGTGAAAGGGGTTGGATTTGAGTGGGAATTGCACATGAGTAAATAAAATTATCAAAGCTTATTTCTTGGGTAGCATTGAAAATTAGGTTGAACAAATATTCTGTTAGTAGGATGGAATGTGAAGGCCCTGCCTAGTATGGGCCAACAGGCCTGCTGCAGTGTTCCTCCTTTATGTTCTTATGGACCCTCCTGCTTTGTTCTGTGCCTGGGACCCTCCTTCCCTTCTGTGTACCTGGGACCCTCCTTCCCTTCTGTGTACCTGGGACCCTCCTTCCCTGCTGTGTACCTGAGACCCTCCTTCCCTGCTGTGTACCTGAGACCCTCCTTCCCTGCTGTGTACCTGAGACCCTCCTTCCCTGCTGTGTACCTGAGACCCTCCTTCCCTGCTGTGTACCTGAGACCCTCCTTCCCTGCTGTGTACCTGAGACCCTCCTTCCCTGCTGTGTACCTGAGACCCTCCTTCCCTGCTGTGTACCTGGGACCCTCCTTCCCTGCTGTGTACCTGAGACCCTCCTTCCCTGC